>NDXZ01012702.1:0-27338 GCA_003055125.1 Paykullia maculata
CGGAATGACAAACCTATATATACCCTCACCACATGTGGTGTGTGCCAAATATAGCGCTCTTACTAGTTTTTACTTAATCCGTAGCATTTAATGGATTTGTGCGTGTAAAAATTATCTATATACATATAAACATAAAATGGTCTATGTATGTGATCGCATCATGCAATTAAATTTTTTTTTATAAGTAAATAACTTCCGTGCGAAGCCGGGGCTCTCAGCTAGTTTTGTATAAAAACTTCGTTCAATAAACTTTTCATAAACTTAAACATTTATTATGAACTAGCTTATAACCCGCTACTACGTTAGCGCATTTTTTAATATTTATTTAACATTCAAATTCTGTAGTAGTTTTTTAGTTTTTCTTCTACTTATATGATTTCTATCTATCTACTTATCTTAATTAAAATACATAGGCTCTAATATTACGTTTCTAGACTTATAAACTCAAAAAATCAAAAAAAAAGTACACATAAAATTGAAAAAGTGCCTTTTTCCCCCATATTTGATTGCCAATCTTTTTTAGGATAAATAGGCCCTGATTTCACATTTCTTGACTTATCAAGTAAAAAAATTTAAAAAGTACACTAAAAGTTGAAAAGGTAATATTTTGCTCCCATATGTGATTTTCTATCTCAATCAGGATTAATAGGCCCTAATAACACAGAACTCAATAAATTTAAAAAGTTGAAAAAATACTTTTTCGTCCCCTCGTATGACTTTCTATCTTAATTAAAAGCCATAAATCCTAATTTTACGTTTCTAGACTCATAAACTCAAAAAAATTTAAAAAGTACCCTTAAATCTGAAAAGGTACTTTTTCGCCCCTATTACCCGAAATGTCTCCTTTCTTTATCCTAATATTAATGTTATTTAAGTTTTATTATAGCATACTATTTTTTTAAGTCTAAAGGACCCTGTGTTTCAAATTTTATTCAAATTGGTTAAATAATTTACGTTTAAATCAGGGTCGTGCAAAAGACCGCATACGTGCGAATGCTCTCAAACTAATGAAAAGAGTATAAGAAATAATTTGTATTTTTATCTCTCTTTTTGGTACTTTTTAATCCCTATTCAATTGGCAAAATTTATTTCTCAAATAGATGTCTGTATTGAATACATGATTTCTATCAAATTTCACAAAAATATTTTATTTTAATAAAGTACCAAAAAAGTACAATTTTTATCCCTATAAGTCAGAATTTTCAAAAAGTACCAAAAACGTATTCATATTTTTTAGAGATGTGACGAATACAGTTAAAATAAAATTTCTATTTTTATTGGTTTAGAAATTCAAGGGGTCCCAAAAAAGTACCAAAATGTAATGTACCCTCTAATGACCCGAAACTCAAAAAAGTACCAGACACCTGTCCGCTTATTTTTTGAGTAGATTACAATGCTTTTTAAATTTTGTTTGTATCTTGTTTAGTTTAGCAAATATAAGGTTACCGATTTTTACCCCCTAAATATTTGAATTTCCAAAAATCCCTTTTTAGTGGGTCTACACATCAGATGGTGAGCCCAGAGACCAAATTTCATGTCTTCAGCTTCATTAATTTGAGCTGTGCGATCATGAATCAGTCAGTTAGTGAATTATAATCGTGGCTCTTTTACATTTTAAGATGAAAAGTGGGTGTGGCATCCAAAATTTCAAAAAAAATCGGCCAACAGTGTGGCCAGCTATAAGGTACAAACATACAAACAAATTTTGTTCATCTTTATATATATATATAGATATGAGGGTTAGTAAACAAAATGTAAATTTTTGGTAAATTTAAAAGCTGTTTCGGGTTTTGTTTTTTATATTTTTAAAATAAAATTAAATTGATATATAAATGCCAAAAATCCTTAAAAGTGCTGAAATTCTGTCTTAAATCGTGATAAGTAATAGAGTGGTGAATTAAGCATCAAAAGTGCTAATATGGTCACACACTGTAAGAGAGAAAAAAAATTATTGAGAAGAGTGAAACAGCTAACCACCCCAAATGTTTCTTTAAGAAAAGCTACCCTATTTACATCCATACATACATACATATATAACGTATGTTTATTTATTGACACTATTGAAATTAAGCATTAAATTAATAAAAAAGAAAAACCTGCGCTAAAACTAATTGTGAAACGTCCGAAGATGATTAGTTTTTTCTGTTTCTCGATTTTTATGAAATGTTAGAATTTTAAAAGTAAATACATACATATGTAGCTACCTTAGATACATAATAAATTAATGTTTAATAACAGAAAAAAAATTATACACCACCTTAGCTTAGTTTTGCACTTTACTTATGTCTACTACTATACTACTGCATATGTACATATATGTATATGTATGAAATTCTTTAATCCATAGTAGAGAAAATTATAGTGGATTCGTCCTTTTTAATGTCTTTGCGCAGAGGCTCAAACTTCATTTTACTTCTGTTAATCTTAAGCTAGTTTTACACGAGATGTATTTTACACATCACTTGTTACTTCTTCACATCACTTGTTACTTATGCAATAATGCATTAAGGAATTTTAGTTAATCTTAAGTGGAGTCAATGAAAGAAACTTTTTTTTTTAATAAAAACCCGCCAAATAAGTCTTAAAAATAAAACAGCGAAAATAAATTTATATTTCAAATTGTAGCAAAAAATAATCCAAAACCGATAAATCGCAAAAAAAAGATTAACATTCTTGTAATAAACTAAATACATAAACGCATATGGTAATATGTAGGTAGAAAGTTTAACCAATTTCTAGAATTATAATTGTTATAGACTTTAAACTTAACATGAGTTACTTCCATTATATTGGCCGTATGCGAGCTAAAATTTGGCAAGATCGGTCTTAAAGGTCTATTTAAGAACGGTGTCTGTTGCAATAAAGCGTCTGCCCGGGCCTTTAGTACATATACCTATATGTAGGTATGGATATAGTGTTGATTCCTTTGGTTCCAGCATAGAAAAAAAGTCGCAGTATATGTATACATACAGACAGACATATGTATGTATGTATGTAAGTATGTATTACAACCAATTGTCTTTTCTGATTATCTTATTTTATGTTTATTTTTTCTTCTCTGTAAGTAAAGTAAGTGCAATTGGGGAGTAGAAATAAAAGTGTTACACACACAAAATCATCCCCAAACTTGTTTAACTGTATTTCGCATTAACGTAACTAAACTCACCCTGCATTTTTGGTTTCTGTCAACCAACAACAAAACACGCACAATGCATGGGTGTATTTTAAATATGAAAAACAAAAAATATATATTTTTAATGTTTACTCTTATTTGTTATGATTAAATTTGAACTACATTCTACTAAACTTATGCCTACCTACCTACCTACATATTAACAAAAATAAGAAAAAGTATAAAATGAGGTACCTATGTATATATGTATGGATGTATATCTGTTGAAGAAACATACATACATACATACATACGTTGTATGCTTAGTTCGCTTACAGGCAAACAAACATACAAACAAGTAGGTATAGTATTTATGTGTGTATATATAAATTACAGCCAGACAAAATAAAAAAAAAAACGGATAAATACGGCGTCAACTTTGTTAACAGTAACGTGAGGTTACCAAAGATTTTCGAAATAAACTGATACAAAACAAGGAAACATACAAAATAAAGGTCCTTTTTGTATTTTCATTTTGAACTGACTTCTCTAATTTTGATGCTTCTTCCCCTCTTTCTTAATGTACATATGTATTTATGTATGTTGTTCCATTTTTTTACTCAAAACTTCATGACTACTGACCAGAACTATAAATAATGTAATCTTCCTCGAAATTATATACTTATAAGTCCCAATTTTTTTGTTCTAACATTTTTAAGGACAATTCTTTAAAATAGTACAGTTTTCTACTTGCTTTAAAAATATTTTAGTGTAAAAGTTAAAGAATTTTATACATAATTTTTTTGTGTGTATATGTATATAATTAATATAAAAATGTGCGCGTGAGTATTTTCAAACTCACGATTAAAAAAAATGTTATCACTCATCTTTAAGCGCGAGGTAAACTCTCTCTTCTAAAGTATGTAGGAAAAAACAGCAATATTTCTAAGCTTCTTCACAAATACTTAACAAAGATACAACTGCAAAGATGAAAAACAAGTTTTTTTTCAAATTTTTAATTTTATACCCTTCACCACAAGGGGGTATCTATTCGTCTGTCTGTTTGTTGAAATCAAGTTTTCGCAGCCCCCCGATGTCGTACGGACACGTTATTGGTATTTAGCAATCAGAAATTTCCCCGAGATTCTTGCTATTGAAAATCACCAAAATCCGACAATTAACGAGAGTATAAGCAAAAAAAATTTTTTTCACAAAAATTATTATAATTGTGTGTAAAACATGCTTTTTGGGAAATTAAAAAAAAAATTAACGAGATACATACATACATATGTATGTATAAGCAAAAAAAAATGTTTTTTTCACAAAAATTGTTATAATTGTGTGAAAAACATGCTTTTTGGGAAATTTGAAAATATATTACTAATTGGCCCAAAATCAGCAAAGATATGGGTAAAAACCTACATATGTATATGACTAAAATTAATATCATAAAAAAATCAACCTTTTTAAAACTTTAATTACCTTTCGAACATGTAAGTACATACGTACATTCGTATGTATATACACGCATACATACATACATAAATACACGTAGTGAAGTTTATACATATAAGATTTGGCACAGCCGAATAAAGCGCTCTTACTTCCGATTTTCTTTTTTTTTTTGAAACATTCGTAGATTCTAAAATTGGATTACAGTTCAGGAAGTTTGCATATTTTGAAGTTAAAATTTTCATGACTAGGCAAAAATATCCGTATGAAATGTTATGTTTATTAACCTAAAAAAGTGATTTTATTGTAAAAATATATGATACTATACCCGGTCTGCTTTGCTACCTCAAACTGGTTACCCAAACGTTTCACCTTTTCTCTGACGTAATTAATGGTTTCTTAGTTGAACCATACCGTTAAACTTTTTATGTCTGAAGGAACCCCTAATTTAAATTGATTTATCCCCACATTTGGGTATTTTTTAACTTTATGGAGATAAAATTTGTTGGAATTACATTTCAAACAAAATTTTTGCTTATTGTTGCAAAATGACTTTGTGGTAATATGCCGAATAAAACATCGTTAGTTTTCTTGTTCATAATATAAAATTGTTCGATTTAGCGAAACAACAGCTAAATTACAATTATTGCTTTGTTGATTCTGAACAGAATATATGTATGTAATAAAGGAATATAAATCAAAAATATCGGTTGCTGTTAAAATATACAATAACTAGATGGACCCGGTCTGCTTCGCTACTCCAAACTGGTTACTCAAAGTTTCCCCTTTTTCTATCAATTACATTTTATTTTAATTTGATTAGTTTTTTACTAATTAACACTTCCCGTTTTCCCCGTTTTTATCCCTGTACGTTTGAATTTCAAAAAAGTTCCGAAAACGTATTCTTTATTTTTAGAGAAGTGACGAACGTTGTTTAAATTATGTTTCTGTCTTTATTGGTTTATGAGTTATAAGGGCCCCAAAAAAGTACCAAAATATAATTTTAACCCGTTTTTACCCTCTAGGCCCTCGAATTTAAAAAAAGTACCAGACACCTATCCGCTTATTTTTTGAGTAGGATACAATACTTTTTATATTTTGTTTGTATCTTGTATAGTTAAGCAGATAAAAGGTTACTGATTTTTCCCTTTTTTACCCCCTAAATATTTGAATTTCCAAAAATCCCTTCCTAGGATCTGTACAACGTGAGAGTAACCCACAGTTCAAATTTCAAGTCTCTAGCTCTATCCGTTTGGGCTGTGCGATGATGAATCAATCAATCAGTCACCTTACTATTATATATATAAATGAGGTATTAAAGTTTATATATTATTTTATGCTTAGTATGGATTTCATCAATTTGGAATCTTAAATTCAATCAAGAGTAAAAAAATTATAGCCTTAAATCTAAATAAACAATGGATTTAAAATTCTATACAAAATATAATGGAATATTATATATATATAGGTATTAAGAAAGCATTAATTTAAAAAACAAAAAAGTCTTCCGTGAAAACTATTCTATGTTGTGCTGCTCGTACTAAATTTTTAGTAATAAAATTTACGGCAACACACAAAACTACTACTACAACTTTATATAGCAAAATACTGCCGGGACATTACAAGGGTCTTTTGAAGCGGTACTTAATATGCTTAATATCGCAACAAGTATTGCATATGTACATACGTAAAAAGATTTCTTTTTATAAATTAAACAAAGACTGGAGGCAAATTACGGCATTCGATATCGATCAAAAGTTAAAAACTCTAATTGGAATTATCATACCAAATGAAAAAAAAAACAAGTAAGAGCGCTATATTTGGCTGTGCCAAATCTTATATACCCTTCACTACGTGTATTTACGTAAAAAAAATGTTTTCAAATTATCAGCAAAAAAAAATTTTTTTTACGGAAATACACGTAGTGAAGGGTATATAAGATTAGGCACCGCCAAATATAGCCCTCTAACTTGTTTTGTATTTATTTGTGAACAGAAGCTCCGCTCACGTTTTATAAACGAAAATATTTTAATCAATCGAAAATTTTACAAGTTGTTTAAGTATTTACACAGGCAAGTACAAAATTTATTTTTCTTTCGAAGGCGTTACTTTAAAAAAAAAGATTTAATTAAGGAAAAAAAGGACCGTTACAATTTTTTCTTATTTAAATTTTTTACCAAAAAAAAAGTGTTAAATAACTTTTTAAATTCGAAGTATTACATGTATGCGTAAACGCTGGCTAACATTAAATTTAACATAATGTTAGCATTTGGTAGAGACTAAGAAACGCTCAATTTTAAGGCATATGTCATTTATATATGAATTTCTTTTTTTCTCTAAAGAAAGTTATAATATAATATATAAAAAATAATAAATAAAAAACTGTAATATTAATTGTATTTTCAGTATTCTAGTTGGTGTGGAGGTCGCATAATAGCAAACTAAGCAACATTTTCCATCTCTGGTTATGCCTATCAAAATTAAAAGTATGAATACCTTTTAGTTTCTGTTTTGTTAAACTAGTTTCAGTAAATAAATAAAGAAAAGGGATGTATGCACGTTCATACATACATATGTATGTAAGTATGTATGTATGTATATACATATGTATGTAAGTATGTATTAATGTATATACATATGTATGTGTGTGTTATTTGTTGTTGTTTTAAGGGATGTTAAACAAATGAAAAAAAAACACTTTTCCAGACAAAATTATGTATTTTTATGCTTGCTTTTGTTTTTAGAAAACAAATAAAATCAATACTTCTCTGGGGGATCTTTTTTTCTAATTTTAAGAAGCACTACTTCTCTTTTAAATAAAAAAATTATTTTAAAATAAGAAATGCCACTAGTCTATTGTCGTCCTTATTAAATATATAATCGGAATTTTTATATTGCATCCAAACATACATACATACATATGTATGTATATGCATATTTACGTACATATCCATACATATCTATGTGTTTTTGTAAGAGAAAACTGTAAATGATGACTGTAAAAACTAAAAAAAAAAATAAATGTATGTACTTACAATTTGTGGCCCAGGCATACGAAGCTAAATGGAGTTTTTAGGTGTATGTATGTATGGCCTTGATCTAAATTGTTGGTTCTTAATATTATTTTTAATACAAATTTGATGTATTTAACTAGGATATTTGTCTTTAAGACTTTTTTATAAAAAAAAAAAAAATAATTGTTGTTAACACCGTTTCAATCACAAAAGAATTTTCTTATAAATAAATTACATACATAAACGGTATGTATGTATGCTGTAGTTGCCTATGTATGAAGGTAGGTAGTAAGTGTATTAGATTTTCATCTTTTATGTTACTTTTCATTTATGTATTTGTTTGTTAGTTATTTTTTTTTTGTTAGTTTAAGTTTGGATCTCTTATCTTTTTTTGTTTTTTTCGTGAATATTGTACATTTTGTATGTTTTTCTTTATTTTTCTTTTTTTTTGCTAATACTTTTAGTTTATGTTTCCGTCACTTAAGATTCCAGACTGTTTATAAGAGTTTTAAAAGGTATATTTTTATGTACACTATCGAGCAGAGTACATGTAACAAATACCGAGGAACGTTGTATTAGCGTCAGTGTTGCCAGATGTAATTTATAATTTTTTTCACAAAAACTTTTATTTACAAAAAACAATTTATATAACGGCAAGAGTTTTGTAAAATTTTGAAAAGTTAACCTTTTCTTATATTAACCAAAAAAGTAATAAAACAATTTGTTGTCATTTGCCTTATAATTTGAGGGATAATTTTTCCTGATGTTTTTTCAAAAATAAATTCTTTGCATATGAAATCTACCACTATTGCTAGTGTTAGTGTGAAAAGTTAAATAACACAAATGTAACCAAACGGCATCACTGCCTTACATATACCGCACAAACTAGCAGCAGAGTTATATGTTTTCGAGCAGAGCTCTAAGCTGACCGGCATAAAATCAGCAAATTGTCGCCGCCGGTCGTATTTTCTGCCGTCTTGCCGTTGCTGACTTGAATTATCTTAAAAAGTAAGCCGGCAGAAACATGGCTGCTTATATCAGCTGCACTGAAAACTTTAGGTTGTGAAGTGTTTTTATTTCCTAAAACAGTGTTGCCGTATATGTAGTTTCATATTTTTAAAATGTTTGTTTACATGGAGCCCTACCAATATTTCAACTGTGAAACAAATCTCATCACCAGTTGCATATTTTTTAACATATATTTTGTGACGGATCCACTTTGCACTAACATATTTGCCAATTTTGTTTAGCCAAGCGTTAATTTAGTTTTTTCTCTCATTGCAAGTTGCAAGTAAAGTAAGAAACAGAATTTTTATAATTGAGGATTAAATTAGCCCACTGTGCATAAAGCAACAGTGTACTAAACTAAAAACAAAAATTAACAACTTAAATAAAAACTTATTTACAGCATAATTATTTATTTGTATAAGAAGTAGTAATAGGTATGTATATTTAGTATGTACATATTGTTTATTTATATAATCACTAAATGTTGTACATACATACATATGTATGTATGCATGTATTTTAAATGTACAAGTATGTACATATGTATACATATGTATGTGTATTTTTTATATTCATTACATAGGTTTTTGGTGATAGTTCGCTATACCAATTGACTTTAAGTCATGTAGTTTTTCCAGTATTTTTTTAACCGCAGAAATGAAAAAATTGGGAAATATGTTTAACCAAATTCTTGTATTAAAACATCTTCTAGTTTTTGTCGAACTTGAAGTTTCCTTTGTTCCTTAACTTTTCGCAAATATGGAAGCAAACTTAAAAGAAACATACGATCTGCATCCTGTTCATCGAAGTGTACATATGTTTTATCGGAATTAATATCGTTTTTTGATATATTGCAATTTTGTACATTGTTTTTAGTGTTACTATCAACTGACAGTTTATCATTTCTTAGAGATATACGATCGTTGTCATCTTCTGAAGTTGCACCTTCATCAAACTGGTCATCATCGTCGTGCACGTTGCGTTTACTATTATGTAGCTCGACACCATTTACAACATGCGCTTGATTGTGTGGTTTTGCATAAACGGCACCGTTTTGGAAAAAAGTGTTTGAAGATGACGGCGGCGGCGTTATTTGAGTCAAATCGTGCAATGAAGCTTTAGATTCAGATGTTTCTACTTTAATACGTTTATTGGCGTTGGGTCCATCAATATGTGTTTGAAAAAATTCTGATATTTCAGGTAAATTATATTGATTTTGCATGTATTGATCATTGTCTTCATGGTGTGCTGCTACTCTTGACGACACTAATGGACTATGTCGTGACTCTGCATTGTTAAGTCCCTGCCAATAAAGAGTTTGCTCCCGCAGTCTATGATGGCGCATTACGGTTTCAGCTACAGCAGCTTCCATAAAACGCATATCATTATAAAAACGCCAAGTTGTAGGAGGTTCAGCTGAAAAAGTGTTTCGTATAAACACTTTTCTAAAATTATCACGCAAATGACCCCATTTTATTCGACAAATATCGGCTAAACAAAAAGCAAGATTCGTTATTCATAGTAATATTTTATATAGGATATACCTAGTTCATAAATTGTTTCATATTTTATTAATTAAGAAATTAATATTTTTATGTTATATTTGAAAGAACATTGTGAAAAATTTATTGTCGTTATTGTTTTGCATGAATCCCAACAATTTGAGTTGTGAAAGATCACACATAAAAATATACACACATACAAAGTAAAAAGTATCTAGTTGGATTAAATTTTAACTGTTTTAAAAATAATATGTATCTTTAAGAGCCGTCATCATGACCTGGCTGCAAAGAGCATGATAACTAAAGGTGACTTCAGCTTAAGTTAACAATAAAGTTACCTTTAACTTTTTTGATTATCACAGCTTTCATTTAAAATAAATTTTATTATTTTTATATTATGGCAACATTGGTTTCTATTTATCACACACTACAACCTGTTACAAAGTGGCAGGTTTGAAAAGTTGAAAAGAATAAATGGCACCTTCATATCTAGTGCAAACAACCTTAATTTAACAAATCTTTCGGTAATAGTTAAAGGTCGGACAATCCTAACTTTAGCATAATGGTAACTTTTAGCTTAAAGTATACGTTTAGTAATCAAGATTTTTTTATCTGCCCGATAACATCCTAAGGTGTGTAAACCTCCTCTAGTCCATTTACATTTAACTAAAAGCCAGGTTAAAAGTGGTTTATTGTGATAAAACAGGTTATTTTTCTAAATAATAGGTGTGTTCCAGAAAACTTTGGACATGTTTGTGCATATGAGAGTATAAACAAAATTTACTCCCTCAAGCTAATAAACTTACTCAAAACTTCTGGAACGCAAAAAACAAAAATTTTGTGTGCACGTAATTTATTGTTCCCAATTTATTCATTTTAAACCCAATTAAGCGATTTTAGTCGGTAAAACTTATGACCAAAACATGTGCATCACTGATGAACAAACACTTTTTTATATTTAAAACTAAAACAACACCACACATATTTACGTTATCAAATAATTTAGAAGAATTTTCCATTTTTTACTGTTTTAAAAAGTTATTTTCAACATTAAACATTTTATTTTATATTTTTATTTTTTCTAAATTAAGTTTTTATATATATACAAAAAACAGCTGATAATTTTATTCGTGCACAAAAGTGTGTGCATCTTTGGGCATGAAGAGAAATGAAATTACTCTCTCATAAGCGCTCTCTCATGCACATTTTTTGTTATCTGGAACGCTTTTTGGGTAAGTTTATGTTACTTTGTGCAAGTTTCGGCATCTTTGTGCATCATCTGGAACACACCTAATATTTATTATTATTTTTCTAAATAATAACCTATTTTCCATACAAATCATTAACATTAACCTTTCAAAAAACAAGGCTCAAACATACGATTGCAATTGAACCGTAATATTTTGTTGAGTTTAACTTTAACTAGTATACTAGGTGCTTTGTTTTATTTGAACAAATAATGGCGCAATAAAATACATACATAGTACTTTATTTTTATTTTAACGCCATACAAATAGAAATGTTAGCGGTGGATTTACTGAAGCCTTTTTCAATAAAATCGACTCCAAAGCAAGATGCATAGTTTAAAAGACCAATGGCCTAAAGCATAATCCCAAAAATACGTTTTTACGAAACGAGACTGAGCTCTTAAATTCCATAAATAAAAATTATTTTTAAATACTTGACGGCTCAAATAATAAAAATTCAAATAAAAAATGTAGAAATTCCTCGGTTGTAGCCGACAAATTTATTGTATTAAAATAACAATATAAACAGCTAGTTTTCAAACCAGTAGGTGTATAACAATAAACTAGTTTTAGAATTGTTAACGTTTAAGGCAATTTTAATTTTATGTACATCCATATGTAAATAAGTATGTATGGATGTATGTAAACGATTTTAGAACATTTGATCCGTATCATTAAGTATCTTTCAATCTTTTAAAGATATTGAAAGACATTGAAATTTGTAAAATTCAAACGTGACACATATCTTTACATGTACCCTGTTAATTTTACGCCAGTTTAAAGCAACTGCGGAGGAGCTGGCAACCACATTTTGGTATGAAATTTAATCCCCCATATCTCAACACTTTTGCTTAAAAGCATAAAACGTAATGCCCCAAAGTGCCACTAAGAAAAACTACGGTTTTTGTACTGTAATTTTTACATGTATGTATGTATGTACCTAAGTATGTGCGAATGTGTGTATGTATGTATGTATGTTTTTACATACATATGTATGTACATATTGACAGTTTATTTTAGCTAGGATCGTTAGTTATTTAAAAAGTATTTCTTTGATGCTACTAACCTGGCAAGCGAACCTCCTGGCTAACTTGGTGCCACAAAACATTTATTTCGGATCTTTTTTGTCCATTGTTAGTACGAATCCATAGATTAGGTCTACGTGCTACAGAGGCAATCAACAATTTTACTGTTTCTATCGGTAACTTAGCCGTGTTGGTAAAATGTGTTACCGTTGCCATGGCAGCGACAAAAGTTAATTGTTTAATGCTCTTGCTGTTGTTAAAGTTTTTAAATTTCTATGAAAAAATAGCTCTTTAGCGATGCGTGTTTTTGTTTTTACAAGGCATTAACGATGCTCCTATACTACTACTAACTGTCTGGTTAACTTACGCCAAGATCATTGATTCAACAAAGCTCTCGTTTAAAGACAGATTTTGGCGCTCTATTTGTTGTTTATTAAAAAGAGAATAAATACTGAGAAGAAGTATGTATGTACACACATGCATACATACTCTATACATGTTAACATAACACTACAACAAAAATGTATTATTTCCAACAACAATGTTGATTACATTAAGTTTTTTCCGGATACTAAGATTCCGTTAAAGTTGCAATATATTGTTGTCTTCAATGTTTATTTTTATTGCAGCTTCATATATATTTTTGTTTTGATGCATTATAATTTACATATGTACATGTATGTGTGTATGTATGTATGTCAGTATTAAAAGCAACTGTATGAGAACTTTTTCAACTACTATACATACGTATGTAAATAAACCATGTTTTACGGGTGCAAATTTAAAGAGCCTGAATTACTATACTACAAATTTGTAAATACATATCCATGTATGTATGTACATAAAATGATAGGATAAACGATTATGTAAAATGTTTAACAACCGGTTCGTAAACATACTATACAATAATATTTTAAGTTGAGAAAACGCTAGTTTTAATTAAAAAACAAAACTTTGCTCACAAGATTTAACTTAAAATAAAAATGTTGAGGTTAAATTTAAATTTTTGGGAAATTACTGGTTTATCTAAATCCAGCTAGAAATCAATTACACATGTATGTAAGTGTATAAATTAAAAACCATCATCACTGTTGACATTTTGCTAACCAAAAAAATAAATTAATTTTGAAACTTTAAGTTTGTTGTTGGTTTTAAAATACTTTGGGAGCATATCTAAACAATAAATAAAGCATTAATAATAAATTAAAAAAAAATGATCTGAGAATTTCGTTTTTCGGTATAACCAAGGGATATTTGCCTGCCTGAGTAAACTCTGTAATTAAAGTACAGGCCGCAATTTAAAACATATTTGATTGCTATTAGCTCGTTTGGCCTAAGAACAAGCCCTATTGGGTTTGGTTATAATCGATTTATGATTTCACTTTCCTCTTATACAATTGTTCTCTTATAAAATCATTTTATCGTTCATTACTTACTTATAAATACATATCGTACACCCAGTTCAAAAGTGACACAACTCAAAATTTTTAATTTCTTAGAAATCGAAACAATCGACGTTAATACAAATAGTTAAAAACAAAAACGTTGGACCATTGAATTCGAATTAAAACTATTCAGCACTAAGCGTAGGGATCTATTACCATTATAGGTATTTTCTGACACAACTAAAAATAAGTCACTTTTATAAATTGCAACTTTACACTAATTGAAACATAAAGAAAGACATAACTGTTTTTTAGCAACAGTTAACAACAACAAAATACACGGATATTTTTCTTATAGATAAACAAGTGTATTGTGCATAGTTTAAGCATATAAAAACGAAAAATGAAAATTTTGAGTTGTGTCACTTTTGAGCTGGGTGTGCGATATGTATGTACATATGTATGTATGTTAAATAAATTCAACAGATACTATTTTCATTGTATTTGCGCAAATTTGCTTACAGCGTTTCGAGACGGTTCCTACTGCTATATATAGCCTAATTCCGAAAAATCCTTAGGTTAGATTAGGTAGAACAGGCAGCTGTTGAAAGTAGGAAAGTTCAGGTCCCTTTGTGTTACCTGTAAAGAAAAGAAGGGGAGAAAAAAAAGAAAAAGATAGTTGGAACTTGAGGGGCAGTGTCAGAACTCAAGTCGTCCGGCTAGCCAGTCACAGCAACGATTGTTCCGCTAAGGTAATGGTCATTAAACCAGCCGCAACCCCTGTTGAAGAGTGCTAGGTTCGCAAGGCTCATCTCGGATATATCTGACAGACTGTGCAGTCTGCGGGTTCCAAGATATGCCTCCCGGGCATCGTCCAGTGCAGGGCAGGAGCAGAGAAGGCGATGCATGGTTTCATCTTTCTCCGACTGCTTCTGCAGAAGTCATTGAATGGTAGTACCATTCTCTCCGCATGCCTACCGAAGCGGCAGTGACCGGTGATCGTAGGCTCCTGGCCACATTTCATCGCACCTAGATTCGTTGAACCATCTAACTTAGACCTGATTGCGGGTCGACTGTCAGTGAAGATCCTAAACCTTTTTAAAACTGTTGAAAATAAATTAAAACTTTAATTTATGTAAATAAATAAATACAATTCAGCACAAACATCTTTATATTTATTATATTATAGTGTAATGTGTAACATGGTCATATATAAAAACATATATAACAACTATATATGAGCCGTTTATTTTGAAAGTGGCATAAGTCACTTTTTTTTAAGTCGGTATTTTTTTTAAAAATGAGAAGATACCGTTCAATTGTATTTAGTGTTGCCATTAACTCGATTTTTTTGAAAAAGTGACTTATGCCACTTTCAAAATAAACGGCTCATATGTATATATATAGGATGTGTGTAATAGAAAATTAAATACAGAGTTTGTTTATTATGTAAATTTTATGCGCAACATTAGTTGCGGTTTAACTTAAATTTAAATTGTTACGAAAATCTCTATGTAATACTTTGCGTTTACGTTTTCTTTTAACGTGACTTTGAATGGGTTGAAAACGTTTAATTCGATATCATTTAGTGGAATTTGTTAGCTGGCTGATGGAGTTTTCATGTTTGAAATCAGCCTGCGTCGTCGTAACATTACCGCCAAGCGAACGTTTCTTACAGTGCAGCGATGATGCATTCGAACCACTTTTCTCTGACGTTGTGTTTGTAGACGATGCTAGAGAATTATTTGTTGAAGTTGTAGAAGTATTTATCATTATGGAAATGTTTTTTTGTAAAGCATTGCTATTTCTTCGAGTATCAGTACAATGAGGATTGTTGCCGACTGGCGATTCAACCGGTGTTACAACTGAGGCGGGATTGGAGCCGTATTCGTTATCTTCATTTAAGTAAATGTCCATATGATCTACGGTATCAGCATTAGCGAAATTGTGATCTCGTCTCTCACTTTTCTTCCATAAATAATAAAACTGCACCAACTCGCGCATTGTTCGAGTTCGAACCTACAAGAAATATATGTATGTATTTAAATTGTCTGTTTATTCTAAGCTTGATTACATTTTTTACTAACCTGATTTTGTCGAATTTTAAGAAAATCTTTTCCATACTTCTGTATACCCTCCTCAAATTTATGACATTCTTCTTCTGACCACAAACTCATGCAGTCATTAAGCGGAAGCGCATTAAGGCGTTTGCGTCGCAAAGCTTCCTTAAAATCGTAACCACATTGTACGAGTAAATGAAGGGCCTTATGTCACATAAACATATAAACATTATTAAATCACGTTTATTGATTTGTTTTTTTTTTTTTTACAAGTTGTAACTAACCTGTTCATTATCTTTAACTACCGCTTGATTGTCAATATCTATACTGGCAGTGGTTTCAATGTGCAATTTATTATCATTTGCTAAAAAGAAACTATTTTTTAGACTGCCTAAATTACTTTCAGACATGCCATTTTCTTTCAGATGGATTTCAGTATTCGTTTCAATTGCGAATTCTTCATCATCATCTTCCTCGCCTTGTTGATTAGATTTAATGTCTCGTATTTTAATTAAATATTCTTCTACTTCACGTTCACTAACTTGACTGGGTTCCCAAATGAGTTTATCTTCATTTTCATAAGGTAAAATATCGCCGTACTGCGATAGACCTACTGGTATAGTAGCTTGATATGAAGTTCCAATCATGACTTTCTTTTTATAATCTTCATCCTCTTCTTCATCAATCTCCTCATCATCGTCATCGTCTGCAACACCGTATAAAGTTTCTAGGGGAATATCTAAATAAAATTCAATAAAATATTTACATATACTTTGTAAAACAATATTTTCTAAAATCATTTTTATAATTAAGTTTTATGTGAATAAATGACCAATTCAAAGAGCTGTTATATTCTGAAATATAGGCCAAAGCTACGACACTTGGCTCAAGAATGAAAAAAAAAACTTTTTTATAACAAAAAAAATTTAAATAATCGTTATTTTTAACTACAAAAAAAAAAAACTCAAAATCTTAAATCTAATATGTATGTATGTAATCAAATAAATATATGTATGTACTTAAAAAAAACGTGGATAGGTATGTATTTTAACTAATACAGGAACATCTGTTTAAATACCAATATTTAAAACGGTTAACAAAATGGCAACAAAGACAGTACCTATGTACTAAATATTTTTTTATGATTCCAAACATACCTTTACTATTACCTGCAATAGTATCTTTAACTACATCACTGTCGAAGGTTCCTTCTGGATATAGATCAAGTAAATGAGAACGGCGAACTTTATGAATTTCATCATGAATAATTCGATCATCGTTTACAATATCACTTGTTTCTTTTTGCTCTTCATCTTCTGATAGGGTCGATGAGTTTTGTTTCGACAATTTACTAGTGACTCGGTCACTGTCAAACTCATCAAGCTTTTTATCGTCTGGCAAATCACCTGCATCTTCACATGCTGCAGCAATCGGTTCTAAATATGTTTTGGTATTATTCGCGGTATCAACAATGTTACTATAATTTGTAGAACTTTCTTTAAATGTGTTTGTTAAATGAACTTCTTGCTTATGTGTCGCCTTGTATTTTTTCTTATGCGATGACGACTTTTTTGATTTTTTCCGTAATGGTTCTAAAGAACACGTTGTGGGAGGGGGTGAGGGCAAAGCTCTATATTTAGCTAACAATGCTTCCAAAGGCATTTCACTTTCCTCCTTAAGGGTATTTATTTCTTCGTCTGGATCTTGTGATTCGAGAGCTGCTAACGCTTCTTCTTCATTTAAAGTTTGCTCATCATCAAAATCGTTTACCATCATTTCTATAGTTGGTTCAAAAGTGGCATCGTTTGCACTGGTGGCCTGAGACGTGGTAGATGATGCCGATGGTGACTGTGGATCAACAAAAGCTTCATGTATATTTATTGATGGTGATGGAATATTCCGTCTCTCTCGACAAACAGACAAAGATGGTGCCTTTGTAAGCGCATCATTAGTTGTTGGAAGCTTAACAGTAGGTATTTCTGGAATGCTTTCATCCTCCAAAGTTTTCTTAACATAAATATCATTTAATTGGGCTGTCATTGTTGTTCTGGCTTTAGAATCACTAACAATCAGTTTATGTTCGCTTTCGCTAATCTCTTTGATCTTACAAGTGGATATTTTTAATTGATTTGGATCCAAAGACATTTTAATAATATTAGTGTATTTTCCAAAATTTACACACAAAACAAATACGCTATTTCTCGCTAGAAAATCATTGTCAGGCCATCCTAAAACTTGACGCCGTTGCCAGTGTTGGTAATTTTTCAAATAAAATCGCTAAATATGAAAAAAAGTCTCCCATGTTGACGTATATATATTTTTTGCATTATTTTATATTTAAAATTGAAAGGCAGACAGACAGAGTTTGTAGGCTAGGGAAGAGCGTATATTACGCGAATATATATACTTAACGTTTCTTTCTCTTATTTTTGTGTCTTCGTATTTTGCTTCAAGAAAGAAAGTAAATAGTAAAGTAAGCTTCCCCTGTCTGAACTTAAAGGTGTTGTTGCTGATGCCTGTAGTTATTGAGTTAAAAAATATTTTAGAGCAAATGCCATACTAAAACAAACGAAATTTCCAAAAATATGTATAATGGTTAAGCCACGCTTTTATTGTTTGCTTTTTAAACTATGAAAGTATTAAATGGCTACTTTTTAGTGGTGTTCAAAACCATATTGAGTACTCAGTACCCAGGTAATCAATACTTTTTAATATCTAGCATCACAAAGCCAGCTGATTTTTTTTACTATCATTTGAAATGCCAAGCTTTGTTTACATTTTTTGCTTATAAAAAAACAAAATTTCTTGGAAAAGCTTTAAATACAAAGAAGAAAGTGTTTGAACATTGAAATAAGGTTTAATTAAAAATATTTAACCCCACAGATTCTAATAATTGCCCCAGATTTTGCAAGGCAAAGAACAAAAAAACTGGAAAAGTCCTTTGCGGTACTAGAAAAATCGAAAACCGATGAGGGTCAACATTTACTGGACCATACCGCAGGTGATTTAAAAACTAGCTAATGAACACGGATAACCGTGGCACTGGAGAATAAATCAAGACATAAAAGTAAATGTACCGTCCAGGACGTTATAACAAAGTTGATATTTAAATCTAGACCAAAACCCATTAGCAAATGTAGCAGTATGGAAATTTTACTAAAGGTAGACATCATCAGCAAAATGAAAAAAAAAAAACATTTGCCATCATCTTTTATATGTACATAGAGCAGATTTCTATTCTCTCCATCCACATTTATCACAAAGAGATCGCTGTTCAGGCCCAGGTGGACTGTATTCCTACTTAACAGCTGTCTGTTCTACGTACTTATCTTAACATGCACCACTTATATATAGTGTAGTATTACAGCGTCACGTTGGCCTCTAGCTTTTTTGATTATTTGTATTATGGAAGTTGTACAACCAGTAATAACGTCAGAGACTTGGTGAATCATCAGCCCTATTACGGTTAGCGTTGTCGTAGTCGTTTTTAAATTTTTGGTATTATGTAAAATATACGGCAATGTTAAATGAATGGTACGTTGTCATTTTTCTGTCGTATTTGACAATTGACACGATAACGCCAACAAACTAGCGCTGAATGCTTTATTTTATGGCATATTTTAATGGGAAAAAGTAGATATGTTAAACAAAAATCAATGGCTTAACAAATACGTATTGTAGTTTTACCCATAACAACAATAGCGCCCTCGTCTTGGATCTCTTTAAGGGCGTCTTCAAACTGTTCACGAGTAATGAGCTGTGAAAGAAAGTCATTTAATAACTTTTACAACTTATTTTTAAGTGCTTATGTGTTATCTTACAATTTGTGAAGATTCTTTAATTTCTTTAAATAGTTTTTGATAGGGTACTGTTGGTATTTTGCCTTTCTTTTGAAGATTTTCTTTAATGGCAATAACCAAATCAGCACGCTTTTTACGGGAAGCTGTTGAAAGACCTGTAGTCAAAATGCCAACATCTATTTTGCCAGACAAAGGATCCGTAGCAGATTGTTTAAGAGCTTCACGATGCAGACGCCAGGCTTCTTCTACATCTCGTACCGTTACTTGCTGGCTGAGGCGCACTTTGGCATGAGCCTCTGAAAGACGAATCAAACTTTCGAGTTGACGAGGATAGGCAGAAATCTGACCACGACCCGCACCAACTTTACGCATATCAACATAAGCTTGTATTAAACGCTGTTGAGCCTCTTCCGACAACGTTGGAGCAATGTGTTCGCGGGCATACGCTAAATAATCTCGCAAAACACTCATGTCCTAAATGTAAAGATATTATTAAAAGTTTGCTGGAACATAGACTTAACGATTACATATACATAATTATTTACTAATGAACATTAACACTCACAAACATTGTATCTTCTTCCTCGTGCCTGGTTACATAATACAATGATACCAAGTGACCTGCCAAACGGCGGTCAAATAATTCATCTTGGGGATCTAGGACCAAGAAAATCAAATCAAAACGAGACAATAAAGTGTGCGGCAAATGAACATTATCAATTATGTTCTTCTTTTTGTTCCATTGACTTTCGGCCGGATTGGCAGCTGCCAATATTGAAGTACGAGCATTCAACTGACATATTATACCGGCCTTTGCAATGCTTAAGGTTTGTTGTTCCATCACCTCATGCAAAACACTACGAGTAGCATCGTTCATCTTATCGAACTCATCAATACAACACACACCATTGTCAGCTAAAACAAGGGCACCACTAGAAAAAAAAAATTAAAAATGAATTGAGCATATTTGAGATCGTAAATTTTTACTTTCTGCTAGTGAAGTACATTTCATCATTTTTTCGTTTTATTTTTGGGATTCTACTTGGAAAATTGTACTATTAGATATAAAAGTTTTGTACAGACTTAAGAGTCTATATATTACATTGATGTGTTACACTTACGTTTGCAGTACCAATTGTCTAGTTTCTGGGTCTTTTGTAACATACGCTGTTAAGCCAACTGCGGATGAACCGCGTCCCGATGTGTATTGAGAGCGTGGTACCAAATTGAAGACATACTGCAGCATTTGTGATTTTGAAGTACCTGGGTCTCCACATAGCAAAATATGGATTTCAGATCTAAAGTTTTGTCTTCCCAACGTAGAACGTTTCTTTTTTGTACCGCCGAACAATTGCAAAAGAATTCCCTTTTTAATGTCTTCGTTTTCATAGATTGACGGTGCTATAGCACGAGCTAATCTATCGTATATATCGGGTTTTTGTGACAACGCGTGCAACAATTCCACACGTTCCGGAGGGAATATATGATCTTTGCTAAATGTAAAGAAGATAAGTATTACTGATTTAAATAATTGATATTTAAATAATGTAAAAATATACCCTTCTTCTTCTTCATATAAGCGTTTGTTGTCAACTTTACGGAAATGAACTACATCAACGTGTGTTTTATAGACGCTCTTAACGCTGGATGAAATATTACTATTTTTCATAGGGGTAGCGCGATATATTCCCGTTACAGTGATACGGTCACCGGGTTGCACTTTGTCGACTAAATCGTTATGAGCGTATAGCAGAACATTATGTGGCGTTTGGCCAGCCGCCATATCGTCCGGCGACTCTTGTAATTTGACCAATTGTTTGTCTGTAAATTCCGAGCGATTGTGTACCAAACGAAAGCAATGATTTGTATTACAATTCGTACACAATGTAGGCTGTGCAATGCGACCACGATCAACCTCTACGGTAGTAACAAAATCACAAATAATACATTTAAAAAAAGCTTCTCGCATTTCGGGAATAACATTAGACGTTCGAATAACCATGCCACATATACTAATTAATTGATCCATATCCTCCGGATTAAGTGAACGCATGTTACGAGTTTTATCCGCATTAAATGGTCGAACTTGAATTTGATGTTCCAGCACCGCAGCCGGAAAACGTTCAAAGAACTCTTCGTTGACCGCCATATCAAAACTTGGTATGACTTCCTGGGGATAGCAAATCAATTGGCGATAAAGAGCTTCATCGAATGTCTTTAAATGGGAACAATTCAAATTTAAGTAAGGCTCTTCTAGGGTATGAATTTCTTCCAACTTTTGTACGTACAGTGGTTGATTAACATCAATATTTTCCGAAATTTCATCTTGTTCAGCAGTGGGATCAATAAAACGATTCATAAACTGTTTAAATTTGGTCTTGCAATGACTAATGACAACATTCGTACCCCAAACAACCATTTGTGGAGCAGTAGAAGCCTCTGACATTGTATCAGTTGTTTCTGATATATGCTCGGGTATGGATTCCAGCTAGAATATTTTTTTTTTTTGCATTAATTACGTAAATAAGCAATACTTATTCCAAAAAAAACTTACCCCAGTACCACTAATTGCTACCTGACGCATTCTTTTGTCTGTACGTATATCAGGCCTTGCTCGTACTGGTGTGCCGCGAATACCTGAACGCGGCGTTCTTATGGAGCCCATTGAGCTTGGCGTACCATAATTAAGCGGTGAACTTAAATCAAGTTCACTCATATTCACACCCAAACCTCTAGCCGGGCTAGTTGCTGGTAAACTTATATTACCTGGCGAAGTTGGCGGCAAAGTAATGTTGTCAGAGCGTTGAGCATGCTGATTGGGTCCCATGCGCATTGGCGTCCCTGCATCTTGGAAATTAAAAGCTAATTTAAAAACTTTTCAACTGAAGACTACGCCATGAGCGCAAATTTTTAAACTTACGGCGTGTTGGTGTGTGACCTTTAGAGGTTATACCGCTGTTAGGAGTTCTAGCTGGACTGGACATAGTTTTTTTATTTTTTCAATTTACAACGACAACAATGCTCGACAATTGCTTGATAAATAGGGATTTTTTTTAGATAACAAATTCTGAGCGTTTTAGAAGGCCTTCATCAAATTGTTAGCGCGCCAAAAACAAAGCGCATAGCAGAGAAACAAGCCGAGGCAAAATTTTCGGCGGCGGCTCGAACACAATGAAAACGGCGGCTTAATCATTTGTTTAAACATAAATGAAATTAAATTTAAAAAAAACATATGCAATTTATTTTTAGGTTCGCTCTCTGAAACACGATTGCGAATCTTGGTGTTCACACGATTGTTCTTATTTCATTTTGGGGATATACTTTTTATGCAAATATATAATATTTAAATATTTTTTTTTGAAGTCACCCTTTTACACTTTAAAATATGTCTCAATATTTGTTTTTTTTTCATTTTTTATTGAAATATAAGTATATATACCATTTATTTCTTATTTTGCACACATTTGATTTTTCTCTGCTTACAATTTTTTTACAACTATAAAAATTGGAATGATAGTAACATCTGAATGGTTCGCAGCAAGTTTAAAAATGAAACAAGTAATTTCGCTCTTGAAATTTTGTATGGCAAAACAGTACGAACCGTGAATGAGAGAGCGAACCTCGATATTTTCTGTCCGTGTGAATATCCTGAGCTGATTTGAGCCGACATAAATTGCGGCGACGCGAGTGCATAAGAAATAGTCGGCGGCGGCGCGCCGTAGGCTCTGAGCCGATCGGCTTGTTTCTCTGGCGCATAGTTGCATAAATAGTATATTTGCATCGATACTTACACTACATTCAGACGATGACCTTATCATGTCATTAATAAATACTCTTTTAAAATTGATACCATATATTTTTGTATTCACATTACGAGTTTTTGATGACTTATTTGTAGCCAGGGTTGATTTTTTAAACTATTATCATTTAAACTTAGAAAAAAATAAATATATAATTATACATATGTATATTTATTAATATTTATTATAAAATATTTATATAAGTTAAATAAAATAGTGTTTTAGTTTACGTATTAAGGACAAAATGCGATTGAAAGCAGCTCTTCTCACGTGCAAGTACGAAATAAAATAAACATAATAAGATATATACAAATGAGCATATAAAGGAACACAAAAAAATTTAAAAAGCTCTCAGATTTCTCATACAAAATCTGCTTAATAAACCTTTAATAAATTTATTAATCGTTTATGAATATGGGGGTATATGAACAATAGTAAACAAAAAGTATAATTTTAAAAAAATCTGTGCTTCTGATTTTAATTTTTATTACATGTGGCAGCACCAATTCTTGTTTTTTGTTTTGTTAACCTCTTTACAAAAAATTGTCGCTGTCGTTGCTTTTGTCAACGTCAGTAGTAAATTATTTTTTGTCTAGTTTTCATAACGATAAAAGAAATTGTCTGTTTATATAAAAAATTTTTGTCTATTAAAAATTTATAAAATATCCATAAAGCAAAAGTTTTGCCATTTTTTTAAATCCTGCAATGTAGATACAATTCGTTGGTTAAATCTAACGGTCTTGCTGCACTGATTTGGACGGTTTTTTTGTGTTTTGTTATTGTTGTGCTACAATAATATCGTTTTAGGAAAAAATTAAAGCTTTGTATGATTTTAATAAAAAATTTGTATTATTGACGAACAAGGAAACACCTTAGAGTTTTTTGGTGTTTTACCTAAGATTATTGTCTTCCACAGCAATAGTATTATCTGCTGAAATAATGTCTAGTGAAGAGTTACTTTATGCAAAGGTATTTATATGGATTCATACAAATATTATTGGGAAGGTAACCTCACAATTAATTTCATTATACGAAAACAAAAAAAAAAACTTTGCATATTGCAATATCAATCATATATACATACATACATAAATATACAAAAATGAAGTTTGGGCATATAACAGAGTATCAAATCAATAGTTTAAATTTAAATAAAATATGTTTGTATACCGATCATATATGAATGTACATATATACTTATGTATGTATGTACATATTTATGTAAATATGTATGTATGTTTAAATTTATCTTCATAATTTCTATTAGATGCACAAAAAATATATTTTTATAAATATACCTATGTACATAGATGTATATGTATGTATTGGAATCATTATTTAAATTTAGTAATAACATAACTTGTTTTATTCTTAATTTTTTTTTATTAAACAAATGGTTAGGTACCTATCTAGTTTAACATTATTTTAATCTTGGTTTCTTATTACTTAGCAATTAGTATTTTTTTTTAATTATTTGTAAAGAAATAACTTTTAAAAAATTCTCTAAATTCTGAAAGGAAACTAAACTGTAAAAAAATTTTTTTTAATGTCAATTGTAACTTTTTGTCATTTGTGTACTTTTTTGTTACAGTTTTAATTTTATTACAAATTTTAGAATAAGAGCTTCGATGTAATTAATTAAACTTAAGTTAATAATGATACCTACATACATGCATATGTACATACATTTAATTATTAAGATTGAATACCACTTACGCTTGGCTTAAAAATTAGCAGACTAAACATTAACTATTTTATATTTATTATTGACTGACACTATACAAGATTATAATTAAAATATTTCAAATTTTAGTTAAAATAAAAAAAACAAATTCAAAAAAAAAATTCAACAAATAATGTTAATAAAAAATAAAAATATCTGTAGAATCACATACAGACATGAATTTATGAATAATGAACTATAAGCCTATCAAGTTGACAGAAAATACTCATGACTTTAATTGCTTTTTGATAAAAATTGATGACGCACCTTTTAAAATTATATTAACGCATTCAGTGATTTGTACATAATCGAATTTTTAAAATGTTGTTAGGGATCTAAAGTATGGCTACCAAATGTTACAACTGTATGGGAAAGCGCCACCCTAAATGAAGACTACCGAAGGGGGAATACCACTTTAAAGGTTCAGCTGGAAAGTGGTCGCGAAGTTGAGGTAAAAGTTAAGGCAGATGGTAGCAGTTTACCGCCACTTCGCAATCCCGCTATTTTAATTGGACAAAATGATTTGACCTCATTGTCGTATTTGCATGAACCAGGAGTATTGCATAACTTAAGGGTACGCTTTTGTGAGCGTCAAACCATATATACTTATTGTGGTATTGTACTAGTAGCTATAAATCCATACGCAGAGCTGCCACTATATGGACCTAGTATTATTAGAGCATATCGTGGAAGATCTATGGGAGAATTGGAACCCCACATCTTTGCTTTATCAGAGGAAGCCTACACAAAATTAGAAAGAGAGAAATGTAATTTAAGTATTATTGTAAGTGGCGAATCCGGCGCAGGAAAGACTGTATCTGCCAAGTATGCGATGCGTTATTTTGCTGCTGTTGGCGGTTCTGAATCTGAGACACAAGTCGAACGTAAAGTATTAGCCTCATCACCTATTATGGAGGCATTTGGCAATGCTAAAACAACAAGAAATGACAATAGTTCTCGCTTTGGGAAGTTCACAAAACTATTATTCAAAAACAATATGAGTGTTATGTATTTGACAGGAGCCACAATGCACACGTATCTTTTGGAAAAATCTCGAGTTGTCTTTCAGGCTTTAGGTGAACGGAATTATCACATATTCTATCAACTTTGCTCTGCCAGAAAGGATTATCCTCAATTAATTTTAGGTACATTTTTTGGAATTATGCAACATACAACAAATTTAAAAAAAAAATTATATATTTATTGCAATTTTACCAGATCATCAGGACAAGTTCAATTATTTAAACATGGGAAAATCACCAGATATTGATAAAGTTTCCGATAAAGAACAATTTAAAGAAACTATTCAAGCAATGCTTGTTTTGGGTTTCGATCAAAGACAAGTAAGTACTGTTCGATCTAATTACCTTGTTTTTGCAATCTTTAAATAATATATGTACATACATACATATGTATGTATGTGCTTACTTTTATATTTAAACTTTATTTCGAACAAAATTGTTATTAAAGCCTTTAAAGTGCATTAAAAAACTTGATATTATTATGTGCTTGAACAACTTAAAAATTATTTGTACAATCAGATTTCAGATATTTTAAATATTCTCGCTGGAATCCTACATTTAGGTAATTTAAAATTCTCCAATAAATACAAACAAAATTTTGAAGAAATTGATCCTGATGGTTGTCAAATCGACGTAAGTTTTAGTATAAAATTTAAAACTTTGTAATAATATGTCAAATTTTAGCAAAACGATTTGCACTTGCGCATTATGGGTGAATTGTTGAAAATCAATGCAGATGAATTACGTAAATGGCTAAAAACTCGACAAATTGAATCCGTTAATGAATTGGTACTAATACCAAACAATCTAGAGACAGCCATGGCAGCTAGAGATGCATTAGCGAAACATATATACGCTAAGCTTTTTCAATATATTGTCAGTGTTCTCAACAAGGGTCTGAACAATGATCGTAAACACAGCTGCTTTATTGGTGTCCTCGATATTTATGGTTTCGAAACATTTGAAGTTAATTCTTTTGAACAGTTTTGCATCAATTATGCAAATGAAAAACTTCAGCAGCAATTTAATCAACACGTTTTTAAGCTAGAACAGGAAGAATATCTTAAAGAGGGCATAGCCTGGACCATGATAGACTTTTACGATAATCAACCTTGCATAGATTTGATTGAATCAAAACTAGGTGTTTTAGACTTGCTAGACGAGGAGTGCAGAGTAAATTAAATGTTT
>NDXZ01012704.1:0-24853 GCA_003055125.1 Paykullia maculata
GCACACAGAGCCAGAGCTTCGATGAATTTGCTTTGGTTTAATTTCCCCCAAAAACTGATCAGTTGCTTTGGGAACATACCACGGCCACCGGAGTCGCCTGATCTAACTCTCATTTTTTATGGGGCGACCTCAAAGAGAGAGTTTATAATGACAATCGCTTATCTCTTGTGGCTTTAAAGAAAAATATTCGTCGAGAAATCAGCTCAATTGAATCAAGTTTACTGCAGCGTGTGGCGCAGAACACAAGGCTCCGTTTTGAACAGTGTGTTCAACTTGACGGAAGTCATCTGGATAACATACTCTTCAACAACTAAAATCCGCATTTTTCATTTTATCGTTCAATGCTCTTAATAAAACTTTGTGCCAGTTATCACGTTTTTTTTAAAGTTTGAAAATATAAATCTGCATCACACACCCTGTATATGTAGAACTCTTTTTAATCATTATACAACATTTTATCATAAAACTCTCCATATAATTTGTGATGTAGAAATTATTAAAAGGAACACATTCTACTAACTACACACATCTTTAATATGAGTACAAGTGGGTCTTGATGCATGTGTCATTTTTAAACACAGGCTCTCTTTTACACAGTTTTTTGTTTGACTGTAGTTTTTACTTAAAGGTGAGTCAAAGAAATTCTAGAATCTAGATGATCATGCAAAGAAAAAAAAAATTATGTATAATTTTAACTTTGTTGTTAGGTTTGTAAAGCCGAAAACAGTACTAGATTCGCAATGATACTTTCTGCCATTTTCATGGCAATTTTTTATTTTTTTAACTGCTGTTAAAAATGATGGGGGCTTGATGTTATATATTTTTGACTCTAAATAACCCAAAAAAAAAAAAAAATTTATTGAACTATTTCTAAACGAGAAAGGTTATTAGACTGAAAAATGTCTCAAGAAGGAATTAAATTATTTCATGGGTTATATGTCATGTGGCACAGTCTAGTTTGAAATAAGTGGTCTCTATACAAATAAGTGGTCACCTATATACAAATATGTAAGTCTTCGCTTATATACAAAAAAGTACAGATCATTGACCCTAGTAATATTTAGTACCAAACTGTAAATACATTATAACAAAAAATGCTGTTTGTGGTCACTGTAATTAAATCATATCATTCCATTCGCTGTTTTGTTGGTTGTTTTTTTTTATAAAATTTTTTTTCACGTAATTAAACATTCTTTTTATAATATTTTTTTTTTTTTTATTAATTTAAAAATTTTATTATTTTATTTGATTTTTTATATAATGATATGTTATAATTTTTAATAGTTGCTTCTCGTATCGTTTAGTTCATTTATGCTTAACACGAGGTCCACCTGTACAGCAATGTGGTAAAAATAAACGTATCACCTCCTTAAAATTTATATGAGACATTTTAAAGAACGTGAATATGATGTGTCTTACTGACCCAGTTACATGATAATATTCATACCTCAACATGCAAGGTTAAAATCCCTCAATGGTTCTTTGTTTTTTATATTTCGCTCAACTTAACAACAAGTACTTTGCGTACGTTGGTTTGTTTGGAAAGTAACAACAGCCACAACATTAAAACACACAGAATTTTAGCCCAAAAAAAAGGTTAAAAATAACAATCGTACGTAGGAGAGGTAGTAAAAGTGCCTGATGGTAGCAGCGTCACTTAACATAGACTTTGAAAATACACTTGTACGAAGGAGTGTATATGAGAGCGAGCAGGTTACATTCGTTCGTATGTTTGCTTAGAATTCATATGGATATTTTTGTGTTCTTACTTTTTAGCGTTTTAAAAATAAAACGAAAGCAATTGAAAACAAATTAACATAAAATCATAAAAAAAGCTAAACTTATTTTTCTTATTTTAAGTGAAGAAAAAAACTCTTAAGAAAAGAATTGTGTTAAAAAGCGAAAAAATTATGAAAATGTTTAGTAAAAGAGAAATTTTTTTCATAAAATCAACAAATTTATGTTTTTTTAATAAATGCATTCAAAGAACTTAATCTTCTTTATGATTTAATAGTATTTGTATATTGTTTAATAACTTAAATATGTTTTCTTTTGATTTTGAAAACGTGTTTGCTAAAAAATACGAATTTTCATATAATAATTTAATTTATTTAATTTATAATATAATTTTTGTACAAAACTATTTGATAAGTAATTGACAAATTTTAAAATTGTTAGTTAAACAAAAAAGAAAAAATGATAATATAACAAGGGTGCTGTAGCTTAAGTAATAAGCTTGCTTGACTATTTAGTTAGGATAACAATAACGTGATGGCTATAGTTTCGCATACTAGCTGCTGTTAAAAAAATTATCAGTTGTTTTATATCTTTTTATATTAATCGGTATTTACTGCAGTGCCTTCTCTTGGCGAAATACTTATAACACCATCTGATCTGACACTGCACTAGAGTAAATATAAAAAGCGATCCAGTATTGCTTCTCTTCCTAAAAGGGTAATCAATTATGTAAAACATAGCTTTTTTTAATCTTTTGTCAAAAAAACTATGTGAAATGTCTTTAACATATTTATTTTTAAGTTTTATTTATACTTTTAAAATTGTTTTTTCTTAAGATTTATATTCGAAACTGAATCTTTTTAGTTTTCCTTGACATACAAATTTAATGCTGAAAATGGTTATGAAAATCTTTGTAATATCGATTCCTTAAATATTTATCTTTCTATTGCGTTTTAAGCAAGAAAAGGTAAGTCTTATTCGTATCTTATTCGTCTTAATCAAATCGATTAACCCAAAACTTTTTGACTCTTTTTACTTTGCACTTTATGTTGGAGAACACACTAATCGACATCAAGGAAGTTTTATGTACAGAAAAGTGATTGAAATATATATACTTAAAAAAAAACTGTTTTCAGTAGGGATCCATGCAATTAAAAATACTGATACAAATTAGTCTTTAATTTTTAACCTGCAAACTGCATTTTTTTCATAGAAATACTTTCAAATTTTTTCTATTAGTAAGCCATCTTACTGATGAAAAAATATACAAATTTTCAAAATAAGGAAGAAAATATTCAATGACCTTAACCTTGTTTTTATGTGCATCCATAAAAACGTTCTAATGGTTTAGCCGAACAATTGTTATTACTCATTAAATTTTTGGACTATAAAAACGTACAATATTTTTTAAACATTATTTAAGTACGAGTGTAATCTTAATATATTGGCAATGCTTCAATAACCATAGAAAATTAAATAGTTTATTAGTGACACACACCTGTTAATAATTAAATAATTCGATAAACGTGATTTGACAGCAATTTAACACCTATCGGTACACACACACACAAACATACATAAAGTCTCACATTTATATATGTATATACTACTTTTATATGCACTTATGTACATACTTATAAAGACCAAGTCACTTGTAGAAGTATTTTTCATAGCAACGCTTCCAGTCAACAACTATAATCGTTAGTTGAAATTATACACAATCGAGGTTGCCAGACGAATTTTAAAAAATATGGTTTATGTTCCAATAAAAAAAGTTATGGTTTTATTGAAATTCTATAAAATAAAAGTTTAAGATAAAAGAATTTGTTTATAGTCACCACAAAAGACATGATTGACACATTAATTTTGTTACTGCTTTTGTAAAACATTAAAAAATAAGTTTAAGCACCTATAAGGTATCTATTTTCTTAATTCTCGTTTTAATCTAAGACGATCTAGTTATGTCAGCTCATTTTTCTGTCCGTTGAAAGCAGAAAAACCACGATCGAAAGGGCTTGAGGAGGATGAAATTTGGCATCGTAATGCCAAATTGGTCATGCCTGTATGGCATGATATCAAACCAAATGTGATAAAGCCTAAAAAACTCAGGGTAATACATTTTTTGTGCATTAAAAACAATTTTTTGCACAGTACACAGACTTGGCTATATAAATTCGATAGTACTACTTGAGCTGAGTAAAACCTTAGCTCCATTTTGCAATATTAGTTCGCGTTTTAATTTTATGGGCCTCCAAATACTGGTAGACTTGGTGAATTTTCCGAAAAATGGTACCATAACCTTTTAGCCAATAACTCATTTAGACTTGGTGATAGCGTTTTGATGTCTTCAACAAAGTTGTAGGTAGGTATCTAATAAACAACTCTTTAAACATTTTATTTTGTATATTTTTTAAGAAAATGCAAAAAAAAAAAATTTTTTTTTAGCATAGCTCGCAGGAATCTTTCTTTTTTCCCATACTATCTGCTACAAAAATGTGGCTAATGTCAAATGAAACAACTTTTGTGAACATACTTATACGATCTGAACATGTTCAGATGACTTATTTAGGAAAAATTACCTTTTTTTTTGCAAAAAACACCGTTTTTTGAAGGAAAATTTTTGACTTTTTAAATATAGACGAAAGGGGTCTCAAATATATTTTTAATATATCAAACAAATAGTACAACAGAAAACAATAGAAAAGAAAGGTGTTTTATAATATTATTTTCACAACAAAAAAAATTTTTTTTGAGCGTCAAAAAATTGCGAGAAACTACAATTTTTTACCCTTCACCTTAGGTGATAAGGGTATATATAAGTTTGTCATTCCGTTTGAAATTTCTATAATTTTCATTTCCAACCCCACAAAGTATATATATTCTGAATCCTTAGAGATAGGGAAGTCGATTTAGCCATGTCCGTCTGTCCGTCTGGCAGTCTGTCAGTCTGTTGAAATCAACTTTCCTCAGCCCCCCAATGTCGTACGGACGCGTTATTGATATCAAACGATCAGAAATTTTCCTGAAATGTTTGCTGTTGCAAAGCAGTAAAATTGCTTATTAACTGACCGAGATATAAGCCAAAAAAGACGACTACCGTCTAATGAAATCAAGTTTTCTCAGCCCCCCGATGTTGTGCGGACGCGTTATTGGTATCAAACAATCAGAAATTAGACATGCCTTTTGAGAAATAAAAAAAATTTTTTTTCGAGATATAAGCAAAAAAATTTTTTTTGGAAATATCGGCAAATTTTTTTTTTTTTTTTTACGGAAATACACGTAGTGAAGGATATAAAAGATTTGGCACCGCCAAATACAGCGCTCTGACTTGTTGAGGTATAAATTGATATGAGCTATTTAGGGTGCCTATGTTCACAAAACCTATTTTACTCTGGCTACAAGTTTGTCAAAAATAGTAATACAAAATTTCAGCGTTTTGCAAGTTATGCAAAAAATTAAGAAACTGTTCTTCAAAAAACGGTGTTTTTCGCAAAAAAGGTAATTTTTGCTAAATAAGTCATCTGAACCTGTTCAGATCGTACAGATATGTATGTTCACAAAAACTGTTCTATTTTACTCTTTACAATGTAGAAGATAGTATGGGAAAAAAGAAAGATTCCTGCGAGCTATGCTAAAAAAAAGTTAAAAAAAAATCCAATTTTTTATGCATTTTCTTAAAATATATAAAAAAATAAAATTTTTTTGGCGATAAAATGTTGAAGGGGTTGTTCATTAGATACTTACCTACAACTTTGCCGGAGACATTAAAACGATATCACCAAGTCTAAATGGGTTATTGGCTAAAAGGTTATGGTACCATTTTTCGGAAAATTTACCAAGTCTCCTAATGTGTTGAGGCCCATAAAATTAAAACGCGAACCAATATTGCAAAACAGGGCTATTGTTTTACTCATGCCAAGTAGTACTATCGAACCTATATAGCCAAGTCTGTGTTTTTTTTCATTGTCACACAGTGTTATTATAGTTTTTGGTCCGGTTTTTTTTAAATGTTCATAATTACAATTAATTTCTTAATGATGCAGCAAAATGCGATTTTCATAAATATGTATGTCTTATTTTTAATGAATTTCTATTTGAAGGTATATTTTTTAACCTTTTTCAAATCTGCCGATCGTTTAAAAAGATGTAGATCAATACTGACTTAGCACATTTAAAATACAAATCTGCATACAATTGAGAGAAATGCATTTACGACGCTAAACATGGCTTTGGGACTAAAGAGATTGGAGAGATGAATACAAAAATCAAGTATACGCATACTGTGTCGTCTTATGGATACTGTTTTCTTATTGCTTCGTAATTAAACTTATAGAAACAGAAAACAGTCAAAATTACAAAAACGTCGTAACATCTGGCAACAAACAGTGTAAGGCAAATAGTAGTAGCTAAGGTGTTAAATGTCTGACTTAAACTCATTTTTATGGCAATTGGTTTTCAATAAGCGACATATGAGTATTTGAACACATGCTGTGTGATGTATTGGCTGTGATTTTTTTCGTTTTAGTTTTTCCAACCGCAATTAATTTTTTATGTTTGTTTCTATTAGCAAATTATTTGTAGGGCTTGCACTGTTTATAATTCGATTAGGTATATCGTATATTTATAACGGCATAAGCTGAGGGAAACGTGTGCTCAGAAGATTTTTCTATAATAGTAAAACAGTTGACATTATTGTTTTTATTAAAAGTAAGTAACTATTATTCTATGCCTAGAAGACTTTAATAGTTAGAGTCACAGTGTTCTATATATATGTATGATCAAACATATTAATAAAGTTAAAAAGTAGAATTTTTAAATTTCCTATTATTCCTTATTCAAGCGAAAATTAGATATCCAAAAACCAGAAATGTTTAGTAGTATTTTTCTTGGGAAGGGGTAGCGAGGCACAACAAGTATTATCTTTTGATAATAATTTTTTTTCTTTAATTTTATAAAAAAAAACATTCGAAAAATAAAAATAAAATTTCTTTGTATTTTTGCAATAATTTTATATGGAAAAATTCTTTTTTTTAAAGTTTAAAGACGAAAATCAAAAAATTGTCTATAAATAAAAATTCATAAGTTTTAACCATCGATTAACTTTCTTCTTATTATTTATGTTTTTTTTTTTGGTTATTCGTAAAAAATAAAGAACAAGAACAAGTCTTTAGTATATAAAACCTGAAATTATTTGTGTTGAATATTAATTGCTATTGCTACATCAGATATACATAAGTCAGCTTAGGCAGTTTCATGGAATAGGCTTTTTATGGTATTTTTAGCATCTTAAAAGCGTTTAGTGGATTTTCAGGAGTCTGTAATATGTAGAAGCTTGTAACAAATATTGACCCATTATATGAAATAGTTTTGAGCTTTGGTAGAACATATATGTTCATCAACGCAAAGATGCGGTTCAAGAGGAACCTTAACGAAATTTTTATTTAACTCATCAATAACCGGCCTTTGACCGCCTTTAAACATTCTGTCATAATTTTTGTCGGTTGAAGGCAGTTTTTTGTTATTATCATTAAAGTAAATTACACGTCTAATAAAAAACAATTTTTTTAAGTCATCACAAACGGACAAAGACAATTTTTTTTTTTAATTATTATACATATCATTAAATATGTATGTATGTTTTATACTCGCCTTAAAATACATAAAGATTTAACCGAAAGCTTTAGGAAATTAATGAAATTTGTTTGTTCTAGACATAAATAATGAGTTTATAATATGGTAAGAAACAAAAAAGAAAATTTGCATATATTATCTACAAATCGATGAATTTTAATTTTTTTTTAAATGCAAAAAAATGATTCTTTAGTTGCAGAACACAGAAGAAATTTTACATTACAAAAGCATTAATTGCCTTGAAAAATGTTTTTTAAGAGATTAAGTAGGTCCTGAATTTTCGGAAACCATCTTTATTTCCTTACATTGTAAAAAAGAGAAATTGATTTCTTTCAATTATCACCTGTTTCTTTCCACTTGAAATGTGTATGAAAGACTTTTCAAATGACTTGACACTTAGCGAAGTGAACAGAAATGATAGGAAACAAGAGACGTGGATGATAAAAATTTGGTTTGATAAAAAACTCAACGCACGTGCTACTAATCAAATTTTTGATTATGGCTACAAACGACAAATGACAATGATAGTTTTAATTTTTTATAAGGCCTTTTGCAATTCAATGGTCAATTTTATTGGGAATTAGATTTCAAGCACACACACAAACACACCTCATCAAACACATTTACGAACACAGCTAAATACATTTATTTGTTGACGTTTTATCTTTTTTTTTTGTTTTTTTGTTTGTTTTTTTTTAACTTGATTTCTTTGCATCCGTTTGTATGGGGTTTAAATTGCTTGAAGGTTGTGGTGTGGCTTAAATTGACAATAATAACTGAATGACTGACTGGCTGACTAACTGAATGGCGGTGATGATGATTGCTATGAGAATGAGAATATGGAGGAGAGGACTATTGTATTGATATGGTATGACAGTCACGTTTAGAAGTTGATATAAATGTATATCGTATTTTTTTTTTTGTGATTTTGTTGTCATGTATGTCCTTTATTTGTTGCTTTTGGTGTAAAATGTGTTTTGCTACAACAAATTGAAGGCATTAGTATTTTAAATAAGGTAATAATAACCAGAATAAGTTGCCACTTACATGCATAAAAACCTTAAATGTCCACACTGCGAAAGGGGATTGTTTCGTTCTGTAAAGTAGGATTTAAGTTAATGGGCTTTTAGCCAATAAATAATTTCAAAATAGCTTTTAGTGCATAGCATCTAACGATAAAATGATAAAATTATATAAAGCATAATTTCCAATAAAATTAAAAGAGAAATAAAAAAAAAACAAAATAATAATTGTGAAAGAACTTTAGTTTTACTTTTTAGAAATATTTTTTTAACTTGTCTAAGAAATATACAAATCATAAAGAGCAAATATAATTTCCAAATATTTCTTCTTTTAATGTTAAATAATATTTAACTTGATAAAGATTTTCTTTGAATAAACATTAAGTAAAAAAAAAAATATTAAAATAAAATTTCAGTTGTGCTCTTATATTCATTCAAACAAGTGGCTACATTGGATTGCAATTTTAGCTAATTTTGTTGACCATTGTTGTTGTTTGTAGTTTTTTATGGCGCTTTTGCATTTTTAAAACGAAACACTTAAAATCCACTTTAAATGTTTATTAAACGTTCAAATTAAGCAGGATTTTTTAAACGCTTTTGCTTCAGCATTAACATTTGTTGCCACTGTTTCTCTTTCCCTCTTTCTCTATGGTGCTGCTACAGACTCTTTTTTGTATAATTTTATTTCAATTGCACTAACAAAATCTTTTTCCATAAAAATTTTAATAACAGCTTTTTTAATTACTTATTCATGTTCACAGTTTTTGCTGTTGAGATGAGCTACGATAAGAGAAGTAGGTATGTATATTAGCCCAAATGTTAAGTTAAGACCTATATTTTATAATTTTTAGTATAGGGTATTATATGGTTGGACTTGACAGAGGCTTTGCGCTAACTAAGAGTCAATTTTAATTTAACTTTTTCAGTTTATCTTTAAAATTATTAGAATACCCATTGCCCTATTTTGACTTCCTGCAGTAATCAAAATCTTTCTCTGACATAGATCACTTGCCTATCAGTGTAATGTAATAATTTAAAAACTGATGCAGTAGCTAAAGTCAATCATACCTAATTTTATTTAAGAAACTCAAATAAAAAAATAAAAACCAACAAATAAAAGAACAACCATACAATTCAATATCTTGTTGTTTTTGTCGGGCAATAAGCACAATTATTGCTGCAGTTAATGCTTTACAAATTAAAACAATTTGCTGTAGTTTTATCCGAGCATATACCCAGCAGAATTATAGCCTGTAAAATATTTCCATTGGATAACACGTACTTTCAAGTACGATTTGTAATAGAAAACTGTTCCCTACACTTTTGTTTGTTGCTCGCGGCAAAAAGTGCGGCTGTTTTGTTTTTTTTATAGTTTTGTTTTTGTTTTATTAAAGTTTTTTTTTTTCGTAAAACTGAAAACTTTTGTACAGCTTATATTTTATTCGTTTTTTTTTCGCAATTACTGTAAATGTTTCTTTATTAGTTGTTATTATTTTCATAATTGTTTTCTGTAATTTTGTTTATACATTTCACTTGGGGTGTGACAGAGAAAGGGGTAGAAACTGGTCAAAGTTTTTGCTACATAGCAGTAATTATATTTGCTAGATTTTTTATAGTTAAAAATTTGTTATACGGTTCTGAGAATCCCAGTTAAGGAACTTTGGGCCTTAGAGCAGGCAAAGTAAGAGAGAGATTTCATAAGTAAATATCCCCTACAGTTCTGGATAAGTTGTCTAATTTTTAGCTTAGTTTTTATCTGGGCTTACCAATGATATATGCACTTTTATTCCCATTATAATTAGTATTTTTAAACATTTTATTTAAACAGACAGCAGACAGCAGTGTGCCTTTGTGGTTTTTGTTTGGACGTAAATGTTTGAGAAACATTTTTCAATTTATTACATTTTTATTAGAAAATTCACAATGAACCTGAAATTTTTAGAATACATTTTTTAAAATATTCTAAATTAACAGAATATAAGCAACAAATGTATAAAAAAGGGTCGATAAATTTCTTTTGAAATAATATTTAACATAAAATTTATTTCAATAACGTTTTGAAATATTTACTAGGAGTTTTTGAAATTATTTTTATTTATAGTAGGTTTTTTATATATTCTTTACTCATTGATTTATTTAAACAAATTCATAGTAATTTAATAAGAAATTTATATTCAAAGTCTTTCTAAGAAATTCGAAACAATAAAAAAATTTCTTTATTATTCGGTAGTATAACAAAGTTGTTTTCTCAAAGAAAGTATAAGGCTAAATTTAAAAAGTATTTATTTATTTATAAGCATAAATTAAAACAATTTTTTTTCTTACATATAAACAGTTTATAAAAGATATCTCTTATAAAACATCTTATTGAGGGTTATACAATATTAACGTTTGCCATTTTCCTTCTTTTGGTAAATATATCACAGAAGGAAAATGGGACATCTGCACTAAAAAATAATTGTTCATGACTAGGAAAGTGTAAAACGATATTATAAAATATAACATATATTTTTTCGCCGCTGTATATTTCCTAAACTATGGTCACATTCGTCAAATATTTGACCAATGCTACCACTGTTTTTCCAACCAAATCTATTTTAGCCTTTTTTGCCCCTAAACGAGTTTTTGAAAAGCAAACATGTCAATTAAATTATAATATCCATTAAAAATTTTACGATGTTTAAGATACATTTTCAAATAAATAAAGCAAATAATAAAAACTAAAGGTCATGGTTTTTTGGCCAAACATTTGAGGAATGTGACCGAAGCTTTAGTTTGCTTCGAATGCTACGCATGTTTACTTGTTGAATTACCAAAATACCATTATTTTATATTGCGTGGTGCAGGATTTATCAACTATTATATTTTCAGTTAGATAGTTAAAAAGCCTTAAGTGATTTATTTGTTGGTTTCAAACGTGTTTTATAGGTGCAATTATATGTATATATCGTTGTCATCTATCTTCTCTGTATTCAAATTAATTAAACCTAAAGCTTTTTAGAATCGCTTAGATCTTATAGTGGCTCAAAATATTTTTCTACCAATTTTTTCTTAATACTGACCAAAATTGAGCTCATAAAGAAGATATTGTTAAAAATTAGTCAAACTCTCAAATTTAAAGAATGGTCTCTTTTGATAAAAGGTTTTTGATACAAATTCCTTAATAAACTAAAATGTCTTTTGATAGAAAATTTTTAAAAAAATTCTATTTTCCGAAAAGTAGGGAATTAAGTGTGAATGCGATTAATATACACTTATCTTTATGTTTATAAATGATTTACAAAGTTATCAAAGGTTAATAAAACTTATATTTGAAATCTATCCTGTAAACCTTTAATTAAGTAATAGATTGTTTATGAATATGTGGGTTACTATTTGACAAACATTTCGATTGTGTATTATTCATTAATATATAAAAATGTTTCAATATATGCTCTTTAAATAAAAAAACTCTTAACTTGTCTTTGCAATTTCAAAATCTGTAGGGCTGCACACTGTGTAAGTTCATCCGTTTATGCGATTTTGTGCATTTGAACATGCGTCTGTGTTGAAATGTTGCAGATTGCAAATAAAAACAAAAATTAAACTACGAACATCATGCAAAAGCATTTTAAAGTTTCTTTTTTTTTGCTAAATTGCATCCTTTTTCAGTTTTGCTTTTTAAGTTTTAAGTTTTAATTTTCGTTTGTAAAACTTTTAATTTTCCTAAAAGATGCTGGAAGAATTGAAGTATTTAGTTAAACTTTGCTTAAATAGTTTTCCTAGATATTTCATCGAAATTGTTTGGACTCTCGAAAAGAAAGGCAGTAAGAAATATGGAAAATTAAAAAAAAACTTAAGGTTCAAACTACATACATACATATACAAAAGTATGATAAAATTAATTTTAAATATGATTTTGAATAAATTGTTTTTATTGAAAATTATTTTTTTAAATCTTGCAAAGCTCTTAGCTGTTCATAAATATATTCACTTTATACAAGTTAAGCTTAATTATCCTTTTTAATTCTTTTTCTTTCTTAAAAGATATGATTTATGTTTGAGAACTTTTGCAAAGCTACCCATAAAAAATTAAACACTAAATAATAGTTTAAAATAAATTTAAATTTTTCCTTTGGTGTAGAAATGTGCTTTTAGCTCTTAACAAATTGTTGACACGAAGAGGATAAAATCGTAGGATTTAAATATTGTCTTTTTCATATTTTTAAGGTTAAGTATTTTCAATATGTATTTTATATTAAGTACAATAAACATTAAATATTTTTTCTTTAATAGCTCTCAGTTTTTATAATATTTTCAAACATAATTTTATTAAGATATTTCTGTTGTTTTTAAATATTAAAAAAAAAAAACTCTTTCGAGCCAAGTACTCCCACAACAAGCACTTTTAACACTTCAATATTTTACAACACAATGATGGTCGTTTTATAAAAAATAAAAATATTAAATTGGGAAAAAAATGAATAATAACATACACTAGAATTATAAGCTGATATAAATACATAGTTCACATGATGTCATAAGTGTAAAAGCGAGGCCTGTTCATAAAGTTAAATAATGCTAAATGCTTATAACTAAAGATCGACTTGAAAGAAAATTTAATAAGCATAAGCTACAATCTCCTACCAAAGGAGGCATTAGAAAATTCGAAAAAATTAATTTTTGGTAAGAAAGAACTTATCTACGCACGAAATACTGAACAGAGTACAAGGCTTTACACTACGTCTTGACGAGCCAGAAATTTGTTTGTACATGAACAAGACGCCGGCAGAATAGCGGTTAAAAATTTGTTTACAACATGTGGAGAGAACGTGCTGATGTTCATGTCTTGCCTAATCATAATTTTCTGATTTTCATCAGTGTTGTTTCGTGGTGATAATTAATTTTACACGTTTTATTTTAATAAATTTTATACAGTTTATCGTTTTTATACTTGTTTAATAAATTACATAAAAAATAAAATTTCTTTTTTAAGCATTTTATAGCTTTTATTTTATAATCATTAAAACGTTAAGAAACGTCCAGAAATCGTTGGTCGAACATATGCTCAGCAAACTATGGCCGAACAAGAACAAAACACAAACAGCAAACTATGGCCGAACAAGAACAAAACACAAACAGCAACACGAGTCGTTTTTATGGTCGTGTTCAATGGCTGAAGATGACGATGGCTGGTCAAGACGGTATGTTTCAAGTGACAAGACTTCTTTCTGTCTTTTTATACCCTTCACACATGTGGTAACGGTATACATATGTATATAGGTTTGTCATTCCATTTGTAATATCTTCAATACTAATTTGCGACCCTATATTCGGGATCCTTATATATAGGGAAGTCGATAAAGTCATGTCTGTCTGTCCGTCTATCCGTCTGTCCGTGTGTATGTTGAAATCAAGTTTACGTAGCTTCCATAAGTCACCCAGGGTTGTTTGTGGTATTAAACCTTTGGAAATACTTTCGAAAAAATCGGTATTGAAAACTGGCAAGCTCCATCAATAACCGGCTGAGATATAAGCAAAAAAAAAACGGCAGACGATTTTTAAGCAAAAAAAAACATTTTTTTTCTTGTTTTTTTACACAAAAATGATTCTATTTGTTGGTGTTTTGAAATTTTTTTACTAATATAGACACATACGTACACGAAGTGAAGGGTATATAAGATTCGGCATAGAATAACAATATGTTTGGTATTTTTAATTTTGACTGCATGACCCTCGTACATTAATAAATATTTATTCTGTTATGGATAAAGTAAAGTGCATATGTATGGCGTGTATGTATTCTTATTCTTATGAATGAATGTGTATAAGAATATGAGATTATATTAAATAAAATACACTTTACAAGCACGTTCACATGCAAATATCTGGACGAATATATGTTTTCCCATTTACTTAACCTTTTTCAGACACTCTATAGCATACTCAGATAATCGTGTGCATGTTAGCGGTTGCATTCCATACATTGTTTTTGTATTGTCCGTAACGAAAGTGGATGAAACTGTTTAAAATGTATGGCTGGATGCATGGTGTATTAAAATATAAATATTTTCGTTGTTCTTATTTTTATATTTAATTTCATTTTAAGACATAATAAAAAATATCATCAATATGAAAATAAAACTGTTAAAAATTTAAAAAGCAACTTTTGCAATGAGTATAACAGGTGTGTGTGTGTGTATGAAAGCAATGCACAGGTACATTTATTTTTTTTTCTTCACTAAAGCATGTACTATAAATTATGCACGAAAATAATGTAAAAATTTACCTGTTCTACTCTATAATGAACAGTAAATCTGAAAATATTGATAAAAATTTATTTTGTGTTAAAAGTGAAAATAAAAATTTTCACAAGCAATAAGTTTAAATACGAATATGTTTTTTGAATGGGGTTTATCACTGCTCCTGCTAATATTATACTGTATTTATAAGTTATTATTGACAACAAGGATTTATTGTTGAAAAAATTTATTGTAAAAATAAAATTTGTGATGCTGATTCAATTTTAAGAATTTAAACTTCTGTTATTTGGCTTCCGTTTGTATATTTAGTTAATCTGTTGTTAAATGTAAAAATGAAAAAAGTGTATAAATAACAAACACAACAATTTTTGAAATAAAACTACCAAGGCTTACTTCGTTTGCAATAAATATTTTTCAATTTTAAATCCTTGTACAATTACACCTATTATTGCAAGAATACTTCCTAAACGCCTTAAATAAGCACATTGCTTTGCAGATTCCCCCTCGTCGTTTTGCTTTCCCTTATGTTGTGTATATCAATTTGAATCAAAATATTGGTCAAGGACTAGCATAAATATAAAGCATACAAACCGAAGTAACTGTTTCGCCATTTTATATTTTTAAGGATACGTTTTAAGGTGCTTTGCAATCCCTTTATGTGTAGACGTGTAAATGCAATGGTATGTGTGTGTTTGTAAATTAAATTTCAACAGATCTACGACGCTGTCCAATACATTTTTAAGCGACAATGCGCTGCATTTATTGTTGCTGCTGTTCTCGTTTTTCACGTGTTTTTGTTTGGAAGACAATAATTGAGTGCAAAGGCGGTGCGGTGTTGTGGGAGAAGGTTCTGGAATAAGTTTCATTATAAACAATTTTATGGTTATTTTATTAACTTGTTTTTCAACCCATTTATTTGTTTAATATTGTTTCATATTTTTGCATTCTGCTTTTCCTTCTCTTTGTTGCTCTTGATGTTTGTATCCGCTGATTGTTTTTTTGTAAAATTTTATATATTTTTGTTTTTACATTTACAGGCTACGACACAAAAGCGTGACCTACATTTTTTTTAAATGACATTTTTTTGGTTGTTGTCGTTGTTGTTGTTTGCAATAAGTTAACAACGAAATGGAATGAAGTTTAATAATAAAATTAAGCTTGTAATGCGAAAAATTATGGACTTAAATTTGAAATTGGGAAAAATTTCCATTAATGTAAACCTTTTTTACTGTTCAATTTAAAATGAGTGCATCGAAATATGTTAAAGTTTAACTTGTTTTTAAATACAAAAAGCGAGAGTTGCAAATAAGTGAAATTTTTTGGTTTTAAAATAGCAAGAGTAAATGGATTTGAAACGATTTAAATTGTATTTTTAAATTTTGCACATTTATCTTAGGGAAGAAATATTGAAGACTATTTGAGATACAAAATTATGTTTATTCTTATTGAAATAATCTGTTTAAATACATATTTTGGAGGCTTATGTGGAGAATGGGCCACTAAGTAAATGTTAATATTTATATTTATGTGGACTTTTTTAATATGTCGTTTAAAATCTGTCAAGTCCATGGAACGAAATATTACTAGAAAAAAATTAAACATATCTTGGTAGGTGGAAATACTATGACCAAAGAGGTAAAATAAAGAGGTTCATTTTTATAAATTTGACAACGACATTTTTTTTCACTTTTGATTTTTGTGTAGAAAAGATTATTTGTATGCAATATTTGTAACGTGCCTTAAATTCGAAGGATAAATTGCCTTCTTAGAGGTAACAACTTTAATATTGATTTTTTTCACAATCTTTAAAATATAATTAATCACACAAATTTATGGCACATCAAAAAATCTCGCTGTTTAAAAGCAAATGTCGGCTGCAGACACTTAGACACTTCTTAACATTATTTATTACACAGCGCAACTTTGTAGTTGGTAGTTAAGAAAAAAATGATATTTCTTTGGAAGCACATTGTAAAGCAGAGTGCAGTTGTTAATCGCTTTCACTTCTAATGAAAATTTATATGGTTTTTGTATGATATTCCTCAAGTAGAGGCTCTGCTTTAGAGATCGAAAAGTATCTTATTTTAGAACCTGCTGAATTTATTCATTTTGCACATCACTTTTGTAAGGTAATAGTTTAAAGAGGGAAGCAGTAGATATGCAATAGTCACATTAACTGCTTTAAATCCTTATTTTTAAGCTGCTGAAGTAAAATAGGTAGGTATTTAATATTCTGGTTTTTTGTTCAACTAAAGCTTTGTACAAATTTTATTTTATATAAATTACACAGTTTCCCCAGTCCGCCCTTTCCCAGTCTATAAAATTAAGACTCTAAATTTAAATAGCTTTCATTAAACTTACAAGTAATTTATTATTTGCCTTGGTCAAATCTTTAAAAAATTAAAAAAAAATTAGGAACAAAAAGAAACTAATGACAAATAATTTTTTATGTACTTTAAGATAAATTACAATCAGAGTAAGTAGGCATTTATTTATTTAATCTTTTGCTTCTATCATTTTAAATTTGTTTCTTAAATTATTCATACGTCCCCAGGAAAATAATTTTTTTGTTGTTCTGGTTTTTTTTTTGCCAAAAACAATCTTAATGTCCTTAGAGGTTAACAATAAGAAAACGTTTTTGTTATTGTTGCTGTTGCATTAAGAAAACAAAACAACAAAATCAAATGTTTTGTATTTTTACTAAAATATATACATTCTTATGTTCAAAATTACTGTTGATAAATGAAACGTCATTAGTTTTAAGTTTTGGTTGCAGTGAGAGTCTCTGTCTCCAAATTTTTTTGTTGTCTTCCTCTTTACGGATTAAAACATATTTAAATTGTTAGTCAAGTTGTTATTTTGTTTTGTTATTTTAATTGTTTATATTATCTCAATGTTTTAATTTATTTTTAATTTTTATTACACTTGTAATCCCCCTGTTGTTGAAGTAGGATTTGTTATAAAGTAAAATGCTGTATGTTATTGTTACTAATAATTAAATAATAAAAGTTTGTTTGTTTAATTAAATTTGTTTAAACTAATGAATAAAATGTTTTCTTAAAAACAAATTGTGTTAGACAGAAGTTATGAAGCTTATAAAATTGTTATTTTTTACATATATAAAATACATAACAAAATCAACCTTATTGTTTTAATTTTTAGGTACCTGTGCAAAAATGATAATTTAAGATTTTGTTAATATTGAGTAATTTTTTATGACTAATTTTGCTTACTTTATAAGCTGTGAGACATTTGAATCATAACTGAGTTTTATATGCAGGCAGAAAGAAAGCAAAGTTACCACTTAATAACGAAGACTAACACACAATAGACTGTTTGATTCTGCTGTATCTATCGAATTTGAATAAATTGTACAGATGCAGTATATATTTTTTTTTATGTTTTATTGGCATAAACTTATAAACTCATAAATTAATATTAAATTATTTTGGAAGAAGGCCAGGTAGTTGCCTACCTTTCCAATTTGATTAATCAAATTAAAATTTTCACAATTAAAATTTATGTTCAGAATATTCAAATCCATCTCACAAAATTATTTATATAAATATTTAATAGTTGCACTTTGATTAGCTAATTATTGAAGGAATAACAGATTATGACTCCTTTACAGATAAAAAGTCATATGTATATTTGAATTGGTTCAAAATATTACTTTTAAAATTTCCTGCTGTACTAAGTTTATATTAATTTTAAGAAAATAAATTAACTTCAGAAATTTGTTAGAATCTTTACAAATATTTTTCAGCAATTTGTTTTAACTTTAAATAAATTTCAATAAAACCTTTATTAATTTTCCTATAGATATTCTATTATTTTAAAAACAATTTCAAACCCAACATTTTTTATTTAAATAAATATACAATTTCTCCATTTGCAGAAAAATTTAATAAATTTAAGCAATACATTTTTTCCAAAAAAAATGCTTAATAAATTTTGTATTACGTTTAACTACACAACCTGTATTTATTTATACAATTAAAAAATCTTTTGCATTAACAACTTTTGATAATTTTTAAAAATTTTAAAAGATTTTGATAATAAATTTTATTGTTTGTTGTTAGATTTCAAGCTGTCTATATGCTGCATTTCACTAATTGCTTAGACCAGATCATCAGTAGACTTTGAAATTTATTTCTTGAAAAAAATCAAAAATGTTGTATGTTTATACCAGAAATCAAATATATTAAATGAGAATTCTGAAAAATCCAAAAAACATTCAAAAATTTCTTCAAAAAACCAACAAACGATTTTTCATATGAAAGTGTTTTGTTTTTCTTTTTTTTTTTGTGAAATGCAGCATATAGACAGCTTGAAATCTAACAACAAACAATAATGTCAATACGAGAAATAAATATTTTCTTGATTTTGATAATTGTTTTTATTTCTTAACTTGTTAATAAAACTAAAAGGAAATAAAATGGAAAATTCTCTATTAATGAAAAATCCTTTTTTAATACAATTTTTTTTTGATAATTTTGTTGCTAGTGAACTGAATTCTATAAATAAAGGATATACATATATTTTTTTTATTAAAATATTTTTTTTCCGAAAGATAAAAACGTCTCTAAATATCCCTTTCTTAAGCATTTTTTAAAAACTTTAATTTTTATAAGTCCAAATTTTCATTCTACAATTTAAATATTTGGTCCTTTTTAAATCTTTTCTAGTAAAAGATCAAATATCAAGTTTATTAGAAATTAATTAATATGTTTTATTTACATATATCAAACTTATAAAATGCCTAAAAGTATAAAACAAAAAATAATAATATTAATTCATTATCACTGTCACATTAAAAACATACCTGTTTTTGATGTTATTTTAAAAAACAATTAATTTACTTTAAACACAAAGTCAATTAATTCAATTGTCATCAGGGCAACTATAAAACCAAGCAACAACATATGAGGACAACAAAAGTAGAAAAAAAAAATACTTGAAATAAAATTCATTACACAGCAAGAACTATTAGTTTCATCTCTTCTCTCTTTATTTTGCACACGAAACAGGGATGGAAGAGTTGATTAGATAGTTTAGATAGATAGTTGATAGTTTTCTCGATACCAGAGATTTGTTAGATATTTAAGGATAACTGCAATTTGCTATAGTACAGTGTACAGTTTTGTTTTGGACAATAAAATTTCGTTAAAAGCATTTGTTTTAAATTTTGTCTTTGCATGAGGATTTTTTTGTTTTTAATTAAATTAGTCCTTGTATTTAACTTTAAGAAATTTAATTCAAATGTAAAACTAATTTTAAACTACCTAATTGAAATTAAAAGAAACTGAACTTTATAAGGATATTTTTAGGTGCGGTTAGATTAAACCTTAAATGAGCTCCAAAATAATTTTACTTGTGGCCGTTTCAACTATATCTTTAACTTTAACATACACTTTTTCGAAAAGATATACGTAGGATAGTCTCATTAATTGAAGAAATTTATAATTTATAATCCATTAAGGTAATATCTTTAATAGAAATACAAAAAAATCTTATTAGCACTTTAAGGAAAACATAATGTTTTTTGTTACCTTGGAAAATTTACTGCAAAAATGTCTTTTAATAACGATTACAAATATAATTTTCCATCCCTGATACAAAATATATTTTACCAGTATGATTGTATGAGAGAAAATGTTGATGTTAGTATATAAAGCAGTGGCTGGAAGAACTAAATAAATAAACACTTAACGTGGTAGCAAAATTTGTACACTTTGTGCAACAAATTGCACAATTGTAATGTCATATAAAAAAGTTTTCTATATTTTATGTGGCAAGTATTAACATTTTAGTACTAATTGAATTATTTCACATGCTACTATTGTGTTTGACATTTTTGTTCCATTCTCGTGTTTTATTGGGTAGTTTTGTAACACGACTAAAAGGTGAAAGTCTAGAAGAACTTGCAACAGGTACAAACTTTATTTATTTGCGCTGTGTTTTTTTTTTAGTTGATATGACTTGTGCGGGGCAAGAAATAAGTGTGGAGAAAATCAGAAGCATTTTAAATAATGGAAATAAGTTATGAAAGAATATTAAAGCTTTAACAATTGTTTACACAACAATTGTCATCAAAATATTAATCACAAAACATTACTCTGATATTTTAAAATACATATTTATTTTTCCATTTAAAATTTTTTTTTAAATTTTGTTAAGTACTTTAGTTGATATTGGTTTTAGGTTCTAGTCATACAAATGTACATACAAACACAATGACCATTTGCGTTATGTAAAACGCATTGAAATCATCCTTTTTCATGTAAAATCATTTACGTGTCCTGGCATTAATTGTCTGCATCGGTGTACAACAAAATATGTATTTTATGTTCAGCAGCTCAAATGTTCAATTCACAACTCATTGTTTAAGTTGTAGATAGTTTGATTTTGCTATAGTTGTAAATGCAAATGTTATCGACAATTCCTCTACAATGTATTATTAGTCGCAGCACATTTACTATTTTACCTACACATGTATATAAAATGTAATATAAATACATCAGGAATAGAAAAGTAGTACATACTACATAGCTGTTTTTGAATACACATATACAAGTGAACAACCTACAACTTTAACGACAGGTTGTGAGTTAAACAAATGTGTTTTAAAAGATTATATCATAACTTTGTAATTACGATTTAAAAACTTCTTTTATTTCCTTTATTATCTAATCATTATTTTACGTATGATAGAGATGCATTTGTTGTTATTGGTGTTGTTTTTGATGACTGTTTACAAACATATCGAAACTTAATTAATTAATTATACAACATATTTGCACTTTGTATCAATAATTATTATAACAGAAGTTAAAATGTATGATGAGTATGAGTATTTTATGAAATTGCAACATCATTAATATTATTAATGACAACCCAGTAAAATAAGTTAAGTTAATATTAAATGGATTATTTTTAATTTTTAGTGAAGAAAAAGTTTTGGTTATATTTGTTAGATCATTTTTAGAATATTTCTATTTTTAAACATTTTTTTAAAATAATTTTAAAAATGCTCCAATATGCAGATAATTTTCAGTCTTAGCGTCTTTTTTTTCTACTTTTAAGAGGTTTTGATTATTAAAACAAATTAAAAGTTAGTTTTTATAAATTTTTTTTATATAAAAAAGATTTTTTAAATTCATATTATTAAATCAAACATGATTTTTTTATAAAAATGTTCCTCAAAGTATATGTTAATTTTGCGAACTCTAAAACATCTTCTTTGATGCGGTACAATTAACTTAAGGCTTTTTATTTGATTTTGGCCATCAGGCAAAATAAATTATATTTGTAAAAAAACCAGTACACCTCTAAAGTTATTACTTTGTGCAGCATTATTTGTGGCCATGGACTTACATTTGTATGTGTCAAAACTACAACCTGAATATTTTACTTTGCTTATTATCTTTATGCATTGGGTTATTTATCTTTAATATTAGGGGAAATTATTTGTTATACAAGAGACATTATGTTTGAAGGCTTTAAAAAGGTTAAAAGGAATTAAAATGCAATACATTCCTACAAAGACAAATTCATGTACAAATATAACAAGAATTAGAAAGACATGCAAGTAAAGTTTATTAAGCATAAGTACCCAATTGACCATTACTTATATATTTTTAAAGGTGCTATTTGTTTGAATGGGCGAAAAATCCATACAATATAATCAGTTGTACGCCAACTAACATGTAGGACAGATTCGTTAATTTAAACTTTTTCTACTTTTTTATTTTGCTTCCCAGCAAAAAAAAAAAAAGATCTAAATTTGGAAGCAATAAATGTGACCGTTGCAAGCCTTCAGCAATTTCTTCAAAAAGGTCATTAAAAAACGTTAAAGCTCAGCCTTAGCGGGAGGAATCTCATACAAAAATCATGTAATCTTTTATAGAAGTGGAAGCGGTTCACAACTGCACTCTGCCTTACAAAGCTGCTTCCTAGGAAGCATAATTTTTTGCTGGGTCCGAGTGATAAGGTATTATAAGATACTTTATTCAAATTCAAATTTCATTTGTTTCGCCAAACGTTATTTTAAGTCGATCTTTTTTAACACATTAAATACTTGGTTAATTGGATAAGTTTGTGAAAATTGTATTAAAGTAGGAGTATTACGTACAAGTTGATTAGAAGTGAAATAATAGTACAATAATAAGATTAAAAATTTACAGTTTAAAATTGAGGCTTGCAAAAAAAAAATATGATTAACAATTATGTAACGTTTTTTAAATAACTTTATATTTTGTTAAAAATATATATTACCTGAAAATATTAAATAAAGGGTGTTTTTATAGAGGTATAGAACTTTGAAATGGAATAAAACATAAATGAATTTTTCAAATTGACATGAAGTTTACTTTATTTCAAAGGTAATCTATTGGCATTATAATTTAAAATTGGCATATGACCACCACGTCTGGCTCGAAAGTAGTCTAATCTGAAGATCTAATTATCGATGACTATTTTCCACATTTGTGGACGTATATCGGCAATAATGCGGCAAATTTTGTCCTCCAAGTGGTCACTTGTTTCGAGTTTATTGGCGTAGACTAGCGATTTCACATATCTCCACAGAAAATAGTCTAGCGGCGTTAAATTGCACGATCTTGGAGGACGATTTACGGGTCCGAAACGTGAAACTATGCAGTTACCAAACGTTTCCTTCAATAAATCAATTTTGGCACGAGCTGTGTGACATGTTGTGCCGTCTTGTTGAAACCACAGCTCCATGATGTGCCATCATGGTTGTTCAACTGATGAACGAATAAGTCAATATAATGGCTCTATAGCGGTCACGATTGACTGCAACGTTCTGCCCAGCATCGTTTTTAAAGACGTACGGACAAATGATACCACCAGCCCATACAGCACACCAAACAGTCAGTGTTTCTAGAGATAACGGTGTCTCAACATACACTTGAGAATTATGATCACTTTCAAACAAAAGTGAGCTTCATCGCTAAACAAAATTCGCTTATGAAATTTTGGATCAACGGCAATCTTGTTTTTGGCCCAATTTGCAGAATTTGGAAGCGTTGTTCAGTCAATCTATTAATGTTGAAATACTAAACCAAACTAAGCATAAAGCACTTGACACCTGACAAAATAGCCCCCAGTTAAAAAAGTGTTGCCAACTTAATTTTTTTTACCTCTTTAAAAAACACCCTTTATAAACTAAGTTAAACTATTTGCTCAAAATCGCAAGTTAAAATATAATTAATGTAATAGTCTGTTTGTTTGTTTGTTTATTTTGATTTTTGTAGCTGACAGCCTTGACTAGCAGATCTGATAAACCACTCAAACAAAACTGAGGAAAGATGCATTTTAACTAATATTGTTAATATGTTATAGCTCATATATAAGTGTCACTCTTAATTAGGGTAAGCGCTTATAGCCCGTTAAAAATACTGGAATCGATATAAATTTATAACCATACTCGTATAAGACACACTTCTGGAATTCATCTAAACGATATAAATATCTTTTAAATTTAAACTTTGTTAGAATTGTAATAAAGTTTTTGAACAAAAAATTAATAATAATAATAAATAGTTTGACTGAACCGATTATATTCCTTATATTTATATTTTTTGCTAGTGTTGCTATTTTCTAAATTAGAGGTCTGAATCGAAAACTTAATAAATCGGAATAAATTAAAAATTCTTTTGTAAACAATACATGTTTTTAATATTTTAAGCTTGTTGGAATTATCTAATATTAATTTTAATTTAATTCCTTAAATACTGCAGATCATAACTAATAAAATTGACTATCTTATGTTGTAATATAATAAATTTAAATAATTTCTTAGTACAAAAACAATTTTTAAGGATAAAACCAAATGGTGATAATTAGAGATGAGCGATATTTCTGTACCTGCTATTTTATAACTGTGACTTAAAAATCACTTGTAACAACAGTGTCTAAAAATGTTAAATAGCAGGTACCTGCGATGTTGCTATTTTCAATTTATTTTGTTTTATCTGTGAAATAACGTTTTCGTACTTTTGCAATTTTACTGTCTCTTTTTTCCCGCAGTTAATAACAGCCAACAAATATTATTGCTGTTTCTTTGGTTCCAGTGTTTTTAAACATGTACATATGTATGTGTTAGTGCAGACAAAACTTTACCAGAGACATCAAAGAGGTGTTCGTAATGGTACAACAAAAAATAAACAAACAAACATTTAAGTTTCGTTAAACACA
>NDXZ01012714.1:8762-27836 GCA_003055125.1 Paykullia maculata
TTTTGTATACAAAACTTTTAAAATTTTTTATAATTAATTATAGATTTAAAAAAAGGAAACAAACAACAACTAACTTAACGAAAGTTATCTGGCTATTAAATATTGTACATAAAAATATTGCCAATAAAAAAAGTACTAAAGTTATCTCTAAATTCATAAACAATTTTAAAATTTTAAAGGTTCATAAAACGAAATATTTTTTTGTTACTTACATACATATGCACATATGTTTTTTATTTTTGTAATTAGTAGTATACTTATGGGCTTTGTGTCATCCCGCATTAAAGTGGATGGAATAAAATAGGCATTTCGTAGCCAAATGAGCCCATAGCGTCAACTCCAGGGCACATCAGATTGAATGCTGACACAGCACCCTGGAGTGTTATCAAGTTAAACAAAGACGCTTTGGTTGCCTCCGTGTGCTTAGCAGATGCCTCTAGACTTTGCGAAACCAATCCTTTTTGCAGAGAAGTTGAGATTCCAACAGCATATATGCTAAGGTTCTACGAATGCATCCGTGGGCCTTAAGGTTGATAGCAACTGGCAGCAATGCAAATATAAAAAGGTGCTTACCTTGTAGGGAAAGGATGGATGATGCAGGTAAGGACAGGTTTCGTAGTCTGATGACTAAGTACTGTATTGCCAATAAGTTTGACAAGGCCATTGTAGCTGAAAAGACAGCCAGTCACATTATCTCGCGTTGCCGATGCACACCCAGGGGCATTATTATTTTTTAATAAAAGTATGTACAAACAATTTATCTTCAGCTTAATTGATAATATTCACGTTCGATCTGCAAAGAAGTTTTTCGTTAAGATCATGAACGAATTCCGAGACAGCTATGTCCGTAGGTGGAGTATTAATTAAAGTAATGGTGTGTGAATTACCAAATACGCCAGCTATTGAATTTGCCTTTTCAGCGCCAGTTTTTTAAACTTTACTATTTAATTCCAATTAGAACACCTCTGCCATTTGTAGATTGATCCAGATATTTTATAAACACTGGACATGTATTGTCTTCAATTTCATTTATAATTCGGTTCACTGTTTTGCAAACTGCCCTTTGGCACACTTTGGCATCAAATAGTAATTTCCAACTGTATGTTGAAAACCTACACTAGCTAGAAGCGATAGAGTTACAACCAGTTGCAGATTTGGTGGTAGTGCGGTAGATATATGCCCTTCGAAACGTAGCTCGGAAAGAAGAAAATTATAGGCCTCCTTTGAAAGTCTAAAGCGCTTTATAAATCAAAAGCAAAATAACACATTTTATAAAAATACTATTGAATGATGAAATATACTTACGCATTAGCCGGCAATGACAGTGAATCACTTGTATCCCGCATTTCTTTTCTAATACGTGCTGTATTATAATCGTCTTCAGAATCAGAAGACGATTGGCACAACAAAAGAAATGTAGCTATGTTTTTTTTATAATTCCTTGCGTACGCCTACAATTAGTGACTAATTTTTACAGAAGCCTTCACCTGGTTGGTTGCTCGTTTTATCCTCCGTCAGTGCTTGATTCCCTTGACTGTAATTATGGTAGGTTTGTTTAAAAATGTTTTTCGGTTTTTTTTTAATTACTTGTTGCAGCTCTGCCGGCTATGGCTGTTCGATCGCTGGGGAGCACGTAGGCAGAGGTGCTAATTGTGGCGAGTTCAACTTCGGCTATTGGACTGTGACTATTGTAGTGATCCTCTGCCAGGATTGATTGAGGCGATGGTTGGCTGGCGCTGGAGGCTGAGGTGCTTGATGATAGTGATGTAGTGGTTGATGGTTGACTGACCATTGGAGATTGATGTGATACACGAAAGTCCGATGGACTGACAAGTTCACGGATAATAACGAAAGTGATGTTTGGAGCGAAAGACACGGCGAAACCTGTGTTGATTGGCTGGTTGAGCTTAGTGACAAGCGTCGACCTAGTGCGCCGTTGGAAGTCAACCAAGGCGAAGGTGGGAAGTCGTGGTGAAACTTAGATCCACGATATTGGTACGGAACCGGAGGCCGTTTTGATGCCACCGGCTCTATTTGGGTGGCCGCCTTCGACTATTGGTAGCCATTGATCGCATCTATTCCACCAGAATCGCCGGTACCCTGCGTGTCCGCAAATGTTGTGACACCGGCTCTTCCTGACTGTTGCCGTCTTGGAGGCTGGTTGTTCCACTAATGGGCGGAACTTTCTGGTAACAACTTTCTTCGCCCCGTTCATGTTTCTTGTTGATTCTGGGGTCTCTACTGGGCTGTGGTTTGGGGGTGCTCATACGATAGAGGGTGGTTGAATTACGGTTGGTGGATCTGAGGTCCGGCTTACTTCTCTTACTGGTCGACGGGACTTCGTCGTCCAGAAATATGGTTCGACGCCTCTGCATGCTCTTCTTCCATAAGTTGTCGAAACTTCCGACTAGTGGCCTCGAACTGATGCTGTCGTTCCATTTTTCCTTTTATCTCTTATCTACGAATATATAGGATTTGATAGCCAGAGAAAAACTGCAGGATATCACGGTAGTTCTCTACCATCAAAAAGCTTTTCCAAAAATACCTTCTTTTCCTAGGTATTATAAAAGACACAACGACGTGAAATAGTTGTCAAAGTAGGGCTTGTAATGTTGGCGTCGCGGAATCATTCGCGATAGTCGCACTGCGACGTTGGAAGAGGCTCCTTAATCTGGTTCTTCAGTTCTGACAATATTTTCTTTACCTGTTTCTATCTTATAAGCAAATCCGGAAAGATCACTTAAAACATATAACTAAAAAATTGTGTTGCTTTAAATTGTTTTCTAGGGAGCCAATCGTTGCAATTTTTACAAACGATTCCTTATGTCCCAATTTACATTGCAGAAATTGAAAGGCAGATATTTTTTTAATTTTCTTTTGGCCTCGCCTAAACCTATTTACTACACACTTTACCTCTTTAACCCCTCTTCAACAAACTCCGTCTGTCTGGCTTTTAGTTTCTGTGATGTAAATTAGGACTAATCAAACGTGCGAGTTTGCTTTACTTTACTGAAAATATGGCTGCAGATTAATTCGTTGTATTTCAAAACTCAGATCTTGAATGAATTAACAATGGGAAACAAAAACTAGTATGAGGCAGCTAAAATTTTTTACGTGAACTCAATAAATTTCTAAAAAAATTTTGTTTAAAGTTTTAAATAATTTAAAATAATTTATAATGAATTTAAAATGATTTAAATTAAATTTAAAATGATTTTCATACATTAATTAATTTTCAATTCATTTTTAGTTATTTAAAATTGTTGATAATTTTTTTTTATTAAAAATTTGTTACCAATAAATTTTCAGTTTATGAAATATTTTTGATTAATCATAAAAAACTTTGTAATAAAATCTGTATTGTAAAATATGGCTGATAAAATATTTAATTTTCGTAAAATTTTCATATAATGAAAAATTCTTAATATCATCTCTTTTCATCTTCTTTTCGGCATCATTTAACAAATGTTGTTAGAATTCCCCTTAACTTAAACTTTTTTAAAACATAAAACACATTTTTAATTTTTTGTAGTGTTGTTGTTTTTTTTTATTATTAAAACGAAATAAGTTTTATAGATTCCTTCAAAATTTTGATATTTTGTTGTTTGTGTGTTATTTTTATTTGTTCGTATGTTTTGCAAAGTAAAATGCAAAGTTGATTATTTTATCAATATTTTTTTAAGGATTTTGCAACCCTTTAATTTGTAGGGGTAATCAATTTAAAAAAAAACCTTAGGAAGTTTAGTTTTGTGTAAAGAAACAAGAAAAATTCAAACAAGTTCTTAAAAAAAAAAAATATTTTAAATTACATTTGTAACATCCCTATCAAATTATAGAAACATTGTCAATTTTATTTAACTTTGAGAACGCTATGTAAAGTTTTTACACTTACATACCTATGTAAAATATATATATATATATATATACATATATATTAAAGGCTTTATAACCTGAATTTAGCTTAAATCTCTGTGTCTAACAATTACATTATGTATTTTGACGTACTTGGCGATATAAGATAATAAGCCTTCAAACCGTAGTCGACTAAAGGATATTAAATTTAAAAGGATATTAAATTTAAAAGGATACCGAGAAAGTTGTAGGATTTTTAACAATTATTTTCAATTTCTTTTATACATATGTAACTTTATACATAAATAATTTAAGTGGTTTATTTTAATTGCTAAAATACTGATGATTAAGCGGAAATCAAATTTCACGTTTATCTTTTTTTTTTTTCGTATGTTTAGTATGTAAGAATTAATTATAATATAAAGCGTAATAATTAAAAAAAAAAAAACAAAAAAACAAAAAAGAAACCTAATTTTTATTAGTAAAAAAGTGTATTTTTCTTAAATGTTTAAAGACTAAAATAAAAATATATTAAAGAAAATAAATTTATTTAGAATAAAATAAAATTAATTAGGTTTAACTTTATTAAGTATAAAATTAAAAGAAAAAAATTACAAAATAAAACTTATTCTTAAGTAGAAGTACTCTGAAAAAGAAATCTGAAAGAAATTAAACATAGAAATATATTATTAAACAATAGTTAATAAATGTTATTTTTCCTCCCACTTATACATACATAAATATTTTTTTTGCTTAAATTATTTGATTAAGGCAAACAGTTAAATATTTTTCTAATATTTTAAAATTAAAACAAGTTTGTTTTTGCTTAAACATTTTATTCCTATTATTTTTATGTTTATTATTATTAATTTTATTTCATATATGTTTCAATTTATTTTTAATTAACATTATGGAAATACTATATTTAATGTCATAATTTACAAGAAAACAAAAACTAGAAATTTGTTAAAAATATTTTAATTTTATTCTATAAAATATATTTACATTTAATAAAAAACGTTATTTATATATTGACAGCCATCCAATTAAAGAAAAAAATTAATAAACTATTTATCATTTATTATAAAACAACACTTAAACCACCTTTGCAAATCAATATAAAACTTTCATATTCCCATTAGGACAATTGTGTATAATTTTGATCATTAATTTTGTTATAATTTTATATCCTTACAATTTTTTTTACCACCTTAAAAAAAGATGTGGTGGGTATATTCTATTTGTTATTCCGTTTGTAACACATTCAAGCATTTGTTAAGACCCCTTTAAGTATACTTGTTCTATATACATATGTATGTATATTCTTATGCAATTCTAAGACGATTTAGCTATGCCCGGTTGTTTGTTCGTTTATTTTTAATATGGCTTTATGCTTTAAATTATGATGTAGCTACAGAAGGTAATTTAACTTCGAAGACTATTTTCCAATAACATTTTTTATATACTGGTATCAAACAATCAGAAATTTCTCCGAGGTTTTTGCTATTAAAAATCACCAAAATCCGACAATTGGGCGACACCCAATGTCGCCTTAAACTTTTTATTTTAATTAGTTGCATACAATTTTTGTTAGTAGAAGAGAGGTAAAGAGAAGCACTTTTTGTGCAACTAATTTCATAAAAATTATCATAGTGTAAATGCAGTCTTTATGAGTAAATCGCGATCGCCCATTTTTGTTACACTATTAAACATAATAAAAAGAATTTTAATGACATTAATAAAATTTATTAATAATAGTATTGAATGATTTCTATAAAACTAAAAATTAAACAACACATTATTTTGCGATTAAAAAAATATTACGGTGTTAGTGATATTATTTTCTTTTTGAAAACCGGTAAGTAAAACATTAAAAAATCTTTATTTTCTAACCTTTAAAGATAATTTTCGGTTTTCGTTAAAAATTGCGTTATCAAACCTTTAAGAAAAAGTTTAATTTAAATAATTGCTTAACACAATGCCGTTGAATAACCAAAAATAATTTACACATTTATTAGAAAATCAAATTTAATAAAAAAAAATCACTATTGAGGCAGCAAAATTTATTCCACTTTTGAATACAAACATTTAAAGCTGTTTGTTGCCAGCTGCCTTTAACACAATTTTTTTTTTTTTTTGGAACTGGCAACGTAACTGAGATTTGGCTGCTATCGATAATCGAACCAGTAATATTAAAAAATTAAGGTTGTAGTTTTTTATTTTTGTCACAAAATTTTTGCTTTCGATAATTTATCGCATAAACCATTTACAGCTTTATTAGAAGTTTATAAGACAGATTTCTTATACGAAACCAGTTTTAAAAACCTTTAATAACTTAATAAATCTTTTACGAATATGAGGGTAAATGTTTAAGTTTATCGAACGAAATCTTTCATACAAAATTTGTTTTACAAAACTTTGATAAATTAAAAAAATTGTTTATGAACATGGGGGTTAAAATATAGTTTTAAGTCAAAACTCACGTATATAATTTCAATTATATTTTCTATGCCGCTATTTATTTGCTATTAAATTTTAAATGCTTGAATCGAAGATACACAATAAAATTTAAGTTTGGCTGAAAACTATTTACTTAATCATTTATTAGATGATATTAACAATTCGGAGAGAACTTTTTTAGTTGACATTTTTTATGTATGAATTTAGAGAGAGAATTTATTATATGTATGGAGTTTGATAGCTCAGCTTAATCTATCTTAATTTAAATAAAATTTGTTCCATTGCATGGCCAACTCTTGTTAACTGTTTTCCATTTTCCATTTACCAATTGAAATTTTATTTTTATTTTTTTTTTTAATGATTTTGTTTACAAATATTATGATTCTTGTTAATTAATTCAAATACTAAATGTGAACAAAAATTTATCAAAACAAAAGGAAATCTATTACAAGTTAAAAAAATAACTCAATTTAATAAACAATATCAGAAAAATACAACAAAAGTTATATGAATTTTTTTTCTATATTAAGTGCTATACATATATTTCCTGTACATCTATAGAAGAGTTATAAATATATACATATAAAAAGAAAGAAATCTATATTAAAATAAATGAATTTATAAGGCAAACAATTAAGAGCATATACAACTTTAGTTAAAACATTAAAAAAGTAAATTTTAATTTAAAAAAAAAAAATAAATAAAATAAAATAATTTGAAAACTATTGTATAAATAATAAAAAGAAGGAAATCGCTAGATCTTTATTTTAATTTTGTTATAAAAAATTTACATACATATATATTTTAATAATATTATTTTTGCTAAAAAATATCTTTATTATTTTAAAGTAGAGAATTAACAAGTTATAATTGTAATAATTTTGTCCTTTACTTTATATTTAAATATATAAAAGAGAAAAACTTTTGGTATTAAACTTTATATGTTTGTGGTTTTAATTGGGGGCTTTTTCTTTCAAAATTTCAAAGGTTGTAAAGTTGCTTCGTAAGCAAGAGTTGTATACTTTGTTGCAAGAGCCTTAATGGTGGCTCAATTTAGAATTGTGTGCAACAAATATGTATAAATAACACATATTGTGCATTCACACAGGGAAAGTTTTCTTTGCGAAGTCTGTAATTCATACAAGAGAGTGTGAGAAGAGAGAGAGGAAAGAAGAAAGGATCAATGATGGTATTGTGTGTCGGCCTTTTAAACATGGAAATTTACAGAAAAAATTTGAAAAATAAAAAAAGTGAATCAACTGTAGTTTTATTCAGCCGAACTTTGTAAAATATGTATGTAGAAAACGAGTGATCAAAAGAATTAAATGCCTGTAGACTTAAAAGAAACCAAAGATAACCTACAAAAGTACTTAAATCGAAAGCATGGCTTTTAAACTAAATGCAGTCAACAACAGCAATAACAATAGTTAAAGATAGAAAACGTATTTGTATCAATTAAGGAAATTAAAGCTAAAGCCCCATAAACCTTATTGTCTGTTATAAAAACTACACAAAATTTCCTAACTACAATAAAATGCTTAGAAAAGAAATTTTAAGCAGAGATAATTGACAGCTAGTAGTACCTTGTAAAATTCATTCATAATATCAACTCGTACTAAACATATTTACTGACACTTAAATTACTAAAAAGTAATAAGCAGAATTTTAAAAGAATTTCTTTACATATTTCGAAAATAGGAGAAAAATTGTATTTAATATTTAATTTAGAAACTTGTCGATGGCAATAATTTTCCCTACAGCTGCCAATATGGATTTAGGACCATGCTACCAATCAACACTTAAAATTGGCGGTAAACGTAATAAAGTCAAGTAACATCAGATCGTCGTTCGTAAATTATTGTGTTCTAAATATATGAAAAAAAAAATGTTTTTTGGGAAACCAATGTTAAAAGTTTAATTGTACATCTTTTTACAAAAGAAAGTTCTAAAGTTTGTGGTTTTTTTATTCATTTTTATTTTTTATTCACGACTTTATACATATTGAACACAATAGCTGACGATGCTTTTAACTAAAGTGTAGTATAGCACAAAGTCGATGTCTCATATTTCGAAAACTATAAATGATAACAAAAAACTAATTACCCAGATCGACAGATCTCAAAAAGTTTGCCCAGAAATCGGTCTTATATCAATTTTTTCTATTTTGCGGTATAGAACACAAAAATTTACGAACGACGAGATGTTATTTTACTAGAGGCTTTTGACTCCATTCGACATAAAGGCCGGATTTACAGGCTCCAACAAATAAAATGTTTATTAGATTTTCTATAACTCATGAATTCCGAATTGACTTTTTAACTTAAAAACGTTTGTTGTTGAAAGTTCCGCACAATTCCGCTTCATTTTGTTGTAATAACTGTTGACAGTAACAGAAATGTTTTAGAGTAAGAATTTGTAGAATTTTTTGATAAAAAATAAATAAATAAATACTTTTTTTCATTCTGAGTCATGTTTATTTAAGCCAAACATACACACTTGATACTTTTATAGCTCTGACTTTATTAGACCATAAAACACTTGCTCAACACGATCTGCTTTTTTTTTTTGAAAGAGAGGAATTTCAATACAACAAGTGGAAATGAGAGTGCTTAGAAATACAACAACAGGTGTTGTATTTAATGGTGGTAGCGGTAGAAATAACGCTCGTGGCGGTGTTGTTAGTTAAATTATGTATGTTGTAGTGGTGGTGGTTTAAATCACATTATTTGGCTAGAAGAAACACAAAAGTATCTTCTTACCGACAGTAAATAAGTAAGCGGCTGAAAAAATCTTTGAGGCGTAACATGTTGCTGTTTAAAAATGTTTAGTTTTGAATTGACTGCGTAATGTTTTAGACGGTTTAATAAAACAAAGGAAAAAAATTTGGGAAATATTAGCACGTTAATAAAATAAGTATTAAAAACCAAAAAAAAAGTTTGCAAACAGTGCCTAAACTTAAAAGAAAATAAAAAATATATATATTTATAAAATAATCTAAAACCTTAAAGGTTTTATAATTAAAAGAATACAAAAGTTCCAACAATTATGTTAATAAATTTTCGTTTGTTATAATTAAAAATGCACAAAGTTCATTTATACTCGTATATGGCCAAATTGTTCATGCATGACACAGATCTTGCGCAAAACACTTTATAACCGTTAACAAAAGACAAGTCGAACAAATCAACAACAATCACCATAATGAATAAAGCTACGAATATGTTTAAGAAACCTTCATCTGATTTGTATAAGTCCAAATTAAAAATGAGAGCTAATGAAAATCGCGACGAAAAGCAACAACTACATATTTCTACCGATTCTGCTGGCGAGCAGCAGCAACAGCAGCCGTTAAAGACGTTTAGTTTGAAAGGAAATCAATTAAGTGGCAGCATTTTAATTGGAAATTATAATGTAAGGATTCTTTTATTATTAATTAATAAAAAAAAATACGTTAATATAGGGCTGTCTTCCAGTATAGAATTAAACAAATTAAAAGGTTTTCGAATAAATATACTTTTTTAATTAACAACGGTATATGGTAAAAGTGTTGCCAAAAAGTGAAAAGTTATGAATTGAAGTTAATGATCTGGCTAAGATTGATAAACGGTTCGACTTATTGGGATAATTTCTTCTGTTTTGTTTGCCTTAATACAGAGGTGGAGAGAATTAACCCAAAATTATGAATTTTGTATAGGAATTGTTATTTTAAAATAATTTGTTGTTAATATAGATTTTGTGTGCAAATTGCGAGTGATGGGAGCAGTGAACGTGTCACTACCCATACAAATCGAATGGTAGTTACAAGTATTGATGTCTCAAAAACTGTAACAAATTTTTCTTTTCAAATTTCGTATCATAATCTTTGTTGTTTGTATGTATTTGTGTAAAAAAGGAGGCAATTAGAGTAGTAGGTGTGGCAGCTCCCATATAAATGATAATTATTTTGTGATATTATTTGGGAATTGAAATACTAAAAATTATAACAGTTGGTTAGTTAAAACATATAATACTAAAGTATACAAGTTTCCAAACAGCTGTTGAATTTAAAACAGTCTTGTAAAATCGTATTGAATGTAATTTTATATTATTTCATATTTGTTCTTGTAATTTTCATTGTTGTTGGTAATTTTCATTGTTATTGGTAATGGTTATTGTGAGTTGATTCCTTGGTTAATTCACGTTTAAAAATATTTAAAACTGACTGTTTGCAACTAAATAGTTTTAAAGGGTAATTTAATCAGTGTTAATTTTTTTGAGAAAAACGCTATAAAATGCTAAAAAAAGGGTATAAATGTGTATCTAAAAATATATCAAAGTTTCAAAAAATTCTTTATCAAAGTTAGTTTAAAATATGCTAGATCTAGCATTAAATAAGCTAATTTGGCAACACGGGAATTTAATACACGATAAGTCCGAGTTTACATCTCAGAAATTGAAAGGCAGACATTTTTTCAATTCTCGTTTGGTATCGCCTAAGCTACACACTCTACCTCTTTAACCCGTCGCCAACAAACTTCGTCTGTCTGTCTTGCAATTTCTGTATTGTAAATCGGGACTAAGCGATACAACGGAAGGCTAGTAATTTGAACAAATATAACTAGAAATAAATAACAGTTTTTTTAAATATCCTAAAAAAAGTCAAATAATTGAAAATATTTTGTTTTTTTTTTAAATTAAAGTAAAATAAATAATTCCCAATACTGAATACTGAAAAAATTCTTTTACCTTCTCTAATTCCATTTTCGATTAATAAAAAACTCAATGAAATTTTAAAAAACAAAAATATTTTTAAGATCTAAAGAACTTCTGGTAACCCTGCTGTGACGATCCCCTTCAAGAAACATAAATTATGTAATTTTTATTGTGCGCAAGCGTAAAAGTTTTATGTTTTGCAAATTTTACCTTCAGTTTTTAACGTTTCATATTATTGTCTTAATATAATGTATGTATGTGTGTATGCTTTTAGCTATTATAAATATGCAATATGTATATGATTATAATCATGTTTATTTATCATACAACATTTAGATAATAATTTATGATTTATTATTGTTCTTTTTATTGTTATATTGTTTCTATTTTTTATAACTTCCTTTTTAGTATTTGACACAATTGGAGGTGAGTGAAAACGAAATGGAAGTCTTGGATTTAAGTTCTTTGGCACAATTGGAGACCTTAAAATGCAATCACAACAAGTTGTTGGAACTAATGTTAAATGGCAGCAATTTAACATCATTGATTGCCGATTCTAATTGTAAGTATAATTATAGATTTAAATAGAACATAAATATATATTCAATGGCTTTAGCTATATGTGTAATAAAACCTAATTAATTATTTAGTTTTGGAAATTATTTTAAAAACTCTCTTTTTTTAAGATGTCCCCCATTTTTTGATAATCAAACTGAAATCAGCAACTAATAATTTACTTTTTTTAAATTTTCCTTACAGGTCTCCACTTAATCAAGATTTCACCCATTCCCAGTAAACTGTATATCGTCGATATATCAAACAACTACTTTACGGAGTTGCCCAAATGGCTAAACGAATGTGAAATGTTGGAAACTCTCAATGCTTCTCACAATCAACTACAAAAGGTTACCGATTTTTTGCTTACAAGTAAAACGAAAAAATTACGTGACCTTAATTTGGCGTACAATAATTTAAGAATCATTGAAAGACTTCCCGAACGGTTTAAGTTGTTGGAACGACTGCAATTACAAAGTAATGAAATTCAACTATTAACCGACAATCTATTTGCCATAACCAGACATTCATTGAAGTATTTAAATCTGTCCTGTAATAAATTACAAATACTACCACCCGTTGTAGAGGAGTGGACTGCTCAAGACTTTGTGCTGGAGCGACTGTTTGTAACCAGCAACAATTTGGATGATCGTATTTTCGAGGTATTACGACAGGCTAAAAACTTAAAACTTTTATATGCTGCCTACAATAAGATCACCACAATAATGGATGAATGTTTAAGGGAGTTGGAAAATTTGGAGGAGTTAATGTTATCGGGAAATTTATTACAGCAATTGCCAGATAGTGTCTGCAACTTAAAAAAGTTACAGGTTTTAAGAGTTCACTCGAATCTCTTGCTATTTCCACCACCTTTAAGCAAGTTAACTTTTTTAAAAGTTTTGGACTTGGCCCACAATCATTTAGATCATTTGGACTTGATAAGCGTAGTGCCACAAAATTTAAAATATTTAGATTTATCCTGTAACCTACAGCTACAAGTCGATGAACGTCAAGTGCAAATGTGTCGCACTCAGCGAAAATGGAGCCTAGTAGATGTATCGGGCAAAAATCGCCTTAATTTACCTACTAGGAAAGCAGACGGCAATACAAAAGAAATCAATGTTGCCAGCCAACAAACCCATAAGCCACCCTGGTCCTTGGGTTTTTCGGAAACACCAGGAAAATGTCGCAAACTCTTGGTAATTCAATTAAGAGAGTGTAAATTTCGCAATGACGAGGCCTTATTTGGCATGTTTGTTAGTAACGCTGCATATGCCACAGCTGCCTCAAAAATGGCTCAAATGATGCCAAAGCTATTGCAGCAAGAGAGATGTGTTAAAGAGAATATTGGAGAGTACATGAAATACACTTTACTCTCTGCTCAGCAAAAGCTAAGCGATCAACCCTTGGTCGCAGCTTTGTTATGTCATATTTCGCGAGAAAATACACGGCTCAAAGATATGGTGAGACCCCAAAAAACGAAACGCTATATACTAAGAGTTGCTAGTATAGGTAATGCAGGCGCTTATTTGATTCGGCGTACTAGTAATGTGGAATTGGTGTCCAAACAAAATAATGCCTATTTAAAGATGCCTTCATCTAATTTAACCCTAAAGGATCCCAGCGTTGCAGAATGTGCTTTGGGCAATGACGATGAATATTTAATTATCTGCAATGAAGGCATATGTTCCGTATTGGATGTTGATCGTATAGCCCGGGAGATACGCAAAGAAGAAAACGTCGTATTGGCAGCTAAAAGAGTGCAAGATATTGCCCAAAGTTTTGGAGCAAATGAAAATCTCAGTGTAATTGTGATAAGATTTAAAAACATAGGCACAGATGTAGACTATTTGATAAAAGAACTTAAACAGACTGTTAGGAGAAAACCTCAAATATTGACCAGTAACTCTGCTTTATTGTGTAAACGGGCATGTTGTGATCGCAATACAACTTGTCGTCATCGTTTGGGTCCAGCACGACAGTTTCCTGCCATTGTAGCCAGGGGCAGTGATCGCTCCTCTCCAAGTGGTCAAAGTGATCCGGCTTTAAGTATTATAAATCATAAAACGGATAATGATAATGAATATATTTTAGCTCATGCAAGTGTTTTAGAAGAAACCACCGAAATGGAAATGTTAGACGAAACTGATTCCGCATTATCAGAAGAACAATTTAAATGTTGGGAATATATGCTGGAACAAAATACCCAATTGCTTTTCGACAAAGAATTAAATACCATCTCCAAATCGTTTACCAAAAATCGTAATTCCGAACGTAAATCAACCAATCGATCTCCGGTCGAACGTTACGATTACAAATCGAATTTATTAAAAACAAATGGCCAAAAATTCATATCAACTAGTTCTCCACAATTGTTATACTCCGAGGTAAAAAAGCCTACTTTGGCCCAACACAATCACATCCACCAGCCCACTACCACCTCACCACAGCAACAAGTTTCATTTCTTTCTAAGCATTTTGGCAGTTCACGTTCATTTGGTGCGACCTATAATCTCTTTTCCGATGCCAAAAGTCGTGACTCTCTGGCCAGTGCTGTGGGCTATTCGAAGTTGGGTGGTGGTCCAAATGCTGCTTATTTCGGTTCATTGCAACGTTTAATGCCATACAATTTGGAATATGATTTTGCTGTAACTCAAGAACGTACATTTTTGGATGAGGACGATGACGAATTCGATGAGCATGAACATCGTATGCGCAAGTATTGGGGTGTTGCCACTACCGAATTGTAATTAGATTAATACATAAATACTAATTTTAAGTTAAATAAATTTTGTAAATATTTTGATATAAGTTTGAGATTCTGCTAATTAAAATTATTATGAAATTATGCATTCAAGGTTAATATAGTATATTGATAAAAGGAATATTAATTAATTAAGAGTACATACATACATATAATGAAATATTAAGAAAAAAACCAATATAATTGACATCATTTAATCTTATATGAGTCAAGTAATTTTTATATTCAACTAAAGTATACAAAAAGTAAACTTAAAACAAAATTTATTTAAAGGATTAAAGAAAAATGTAAACTAAAAAGTCAAAAATTTTATGGAAAATAAAGATCTTTTTGAAAATGAAAATGACACTTCTTAGTGTCACTAAGCTTTAAAAATTTGTGAAATTTTCTCTTATGTTTGGCAACTCAAAACATAATATGTTTTTCACCATTTTTGGAGTTATCAGCCATAAAATATTATAATAATACATACGCAAAATACATTCATATATATATATGTATGTACCTAAATACATATGTAAAATAAACATAAAATAAAATAAGTAGGAGAGTTTTTTTCCTACTTAAAATTAAATGAGTTGAAGAAAAATCCATGTTACCATATGTGAATAATAATTTTATTTTTATTTACTTTGAAAATAATATTTTTTATAATAAGAGCTTATTTGGTTCTTTTTAGTTTTTCTTTCGGTTTAAAATATTATCTTAAATTTTTTATTTTTTATATACATATACATAACAATACAATTTAAGTGCATTTTATTTATTTAATTACCCAAGTACATAAAGTCAATTGTGCTTTTCTGTGTATTTAACTAGAAAATTTGTTCAAATTCAAAAATATATTTGAGGGATTCACAAGGTGTCTTATGTCATATGTCTTAAGTTTAAGACATGAACAAATATGACTATTGTGAATTCCCCCTCATAGCTAACTGTGCTATATAAATTTAAAATTAGCTGGTGCAATAAAAGAAAAATTATAAAAATAAATATTTGCCTCAATCAAAATGTCAAAAATTAGTGAAAAAACTAAAATAATAAACGGTTTATGCGAAAAATACATTTTTGATATTGTAATAGTTGACTCAAGTAATTAAACTTTGTGCCAAATTTTTATTATAACACAATATTAAATGTACGCAAATACAGCTGATTGTCATACCCCTGCACTGACTGCTTTTGTTACCGCTGTCTTTTCGACGGCGACTTATAATTATATGGGTCATTTCACGTCAAGTGGACCAGCTTTTGAAATCGATGTCTTCCGATCGGGATGAAATTCGCCTTCTTTTGAGCAAAAAAAAGCCCCTTTTGAAAAAAAAATTAAAAAAATTTTTATTTTGCAAAAAATTAAACAAATTTATTTTTATTTTTTTAAAAACATTTTTTTGCAAAGATTGGTGAAATAGCTATCTAAACTATTTGGGAAAAATTATGCTAAAAGCACTAGGTAATAAGTTTAACCAATTTTCTGATTTATATTTTTGTAAAAATTGATAAAAGTTAAAAAAATCGTTTTCTATAAAATTTATATTTTTCCGTTTACGATATTTCAGCGCTAGAGGCTTAAAACTAATATAACAAAAAGGCAAAATTTAACTGAAATACTTATAGACAACTTTCTCTAAGTGTAAAACGAAACATTTGCAAATAAATCAATAAGAATGTGCAAATAAATAATAAAATCGCACATTAAATATGTATAAAAATCGAGTCAGTACTAAGTTTAAGTTACGACGTAACTATTCATAAGAACATAAATACACACAAACAAATGTGAATATAATTTTGTTGTAGTTGTTGTTGAAGAGTGAAAGGAAAAATACATTAAAATTTCCAAAAAAAGTTATGTATGAAAATAAAAAAACCGCTGACAACAGCAAAAAAGAGCAACAACAAAAACATACATTAAAAACAGATTTTCTAGCCAAATCTCTCCATTAAAAGTTGAAAGGAAATGTGAAAATTATTGAAGGATACTCAACTTAACCCAACTCTCGTGTACAAAACACATAAATAAATAAAAAATATTCTTTAAGAAAAATAAATAAAACATAAATGCGTTAAGTTAGGAAAATCAAATAAAAGCAGCAGAAAGATAAATAATGGCTGTAAAAAGAATCGCTCGGCTGTATAGACAACAAAAAAAAAGGTAAAAAGCAGATTCCGCAAAAGGCTGAATGTAGTTGTAATCGAGCAGGAGAAAGAAGAATAAGCAGAGAAAACAGTTATAAGAGGAGAAGTAAATGAGTGATGGAATTACTGTGAAAAGTTTGTTAAGCGCCGACGCTGGAATATACAAATACATTGACATATGCAAACGCAAGTGATAAGATAACATGGGGGTTGGGTTGTTGTACAGATTTCCAATATGCAGAATAATGGGCGGAGCTGGACTATACATTTTTTACTCAATGTAAGAGAAATACTTGTTTGTTTTTTATTTGATTTCTATAAGTGTTTGTGTGTGTGTGTATCGGTTTTTGTTCCTTTCATGATTTTGTTTTTATATTTTCTTAAATTTAACTTAAGGGTCTAATGGGGGTAACTTAACATGAATATGGTTGTTGTTTTTATTGTGGGCTGTTATGTGTACTATAAATATATGTATGTAAAAGAAAGAAACTACCGTTGACTTGGGAATAAGGTGTCACAGTCTCGGCCAGCAAGTACTTAAAGTAAAAAAAAAAATATAAATAAATAAAAAAGATAAAATGCCAACAAAAAAAAAACACCAAAAATAAGGAAAAAAGTAAAAAAATCATTCACACACACAAACATATTTTTAAATTATACTATAACAAAATTTGTGTATACACCAGTTAAAAAGGGAACCAATGTAAATCCCCTTTTAAATTTATTAAAGAAACACAAAAAAAAATACTACAAACAGATGAACTTAAAAGTTTTTTTTATTTATTAAATGTTCATATTTTTGCAACAAAAAATATTAGAAAACCAGGAAAATATTGTATTGTAAAGTTTTGCAACATTAAGAACTTAAAATATTGAAAAAGTATTGACTCTATTCCTGCTTTTTAGTTGTACATGCAAACACAAACACACGATATATTTTGGGTTGACAAAAAAGTTAAAGATGAATGTTTGAAAACATTTCTCGTTTTAAATGGAAACATATTTAACTTAAGTACTGTGGAAAGAATGGATTAATTTTTTATTAAAAGGCTTGAATAAAATTTCTAAAAAAAAACAAAAATTGGGAAATCGATTAATCATTACTCTTGTTATACATAAAATTATATCTTTTTTATAGAACTAAGAATCGTATTACATATTTGTATTATTTGTATTTTAGGTTTGCATTAAATATTCGGTTTTAAAGCTTTAGAACTTACGTTAATTTTTTAAATGTCAGGTAATTTTTTAAAGCAAACATTAAATAATGGTCAGGACACAAAATACTTTGGACACTAAAATCATTCCCATAATAGTTACAAGCAATCTTTTTGTTGTATAAATCTTTTGCGTCAATGCCAATATCACATTAATATGGTTGCAAGAATCAATTATATGTTTGTGTTTACCATTTAGGTGATTAGGGAAAACCATAATTATGTATGTTGGTTTTAGATTATGGGTGGCATATACAGTAAAAAAACTAGGGTTCTGGAAGCTTACGTTTTTTGCACATATGCGATATGGTACAAGCTTCACATTTACAACTTCCGCTAATCACTGCCATTTTATTATTTAGTTCAATCCTAACATATGCTGTGTATGGGTCAATTATATTACTTACAATTAAGCATGTTTGCTTACTGCTATGTTGGCTCACTGCTTTGGACTGTGTTCTATTGAAAAATGTCATATTTCTTAGAAAAGCCAAAGGCTTCAAATCCCACAAAAATACTTCGAGCTTCTCTGTTTGCTAAAAAGTAGTTCGTTTTACTTATGATTCAAAAAGGCACCCAGCATACTGTCGGATCTAAACTTTATAAGGCATCCCAATCATTATTTTACATGAAGTGCTATCCGGCTGTCAAACAACACATAAATTCTCATACTTTCTATCTTAATTCTTAAAAATTTCCTCACACAAATGAAGATGGGGTATAACTCCATCCGACAGGTCTTCAAGTATTTTATTTCAATTACAATTATGGCGAATACTTCGAAATAAAAAAAAAAATGATTTAGTTTGAAGTACTAGCTTGATTTTAAAAGATCTTTAAACCAATATTTTGTGCTAATCTGGCAGACTGCATGACTCTAGCTTTTTCAATACTATTGTTACTATCACTTTAATCAATTTTATAGTTTTAAAATGTGTAACTTTATTTTCAACTTTAAATATAACTAATGCGTGTCTAATAATATGAGCACTGTGCAATGTCCTTTTGAAAAACATATACACATATTTCCATTTACCAAAAAAATTTGCTGATGCTTAAGATTTTGTGTAGATCTGCAAGTTTGTACTACGTACATTTAAAATGTAAGTATATATGTGAATGTGTATGTAGAACTTGTATTTATGTACATATAATATATTAATGTGTATTTGTATTTAGGTACATGTTAATGTATAGAAACTCAAATATAATGTTTGCCATGTCTATGTTAGCTTTATATTTTGTATATCCGAGCTGTTAGTATTTGTTTTACATATTCAACATTTTGCGCAACCAATATTGTCATTGAATTCAAATAATAAAATAATTAGTAGTATACAGTATTAAGTGAAATCGAATAAAAAACTTGGAAAATGTAAAATTTTAAAGAAAAAA
>NDXZ01012728.1:0-12869 GCA_003055125.1 Paykullia maculata
CAGCCCTGCTTTATATGCAACTTTGCACTAAAAATGTATAAACTATGTTATATAATAATAAAAAAAATAATACTGCAAATTCTGCTAACGAAGGTTGAATTCTTATAAAATCTTATATATAATCTATAGATAATTATAATTTTACATAAAAAACAATTTTTAATAATAGTTTAAAAATCTTATTAAAATATTACTCCCACTACTCAACATTTTTGTTTAAAAATTTATTAATTTTTTTTCATTATCTTTAAATCATCAATTGGTTATTTCCAGCTCTGCTTGGAATACACTTAACTCAAATAGGGATTTTTTTTAATCTTTTTAAAGATTTCTTCGTTAAAACATAAATTGTTAATTAATTTTGTATTAACTGAGAATTTAATTAAAAATTTTTTATAATTTAAAATTTTACACTTATCAACAATTTCTGTAAATTTTATGTTAAATGATATTTTTCCTTTTCATCTTTAACGTTCCAAAAACTGTTAAAATATATGTATGGATGTAAAATTTACTACAAATAAGTTTCGTAGGAATAAAAGTCCTTCAACCCAATTTTTCGAAGATCGGACCGTAATTAACCTTAGCTCTGTAATACCGTTGACTGTATAGTGTCAATAAAAAAGTGCAATTAAAATAATTTAAAACTATGTAAATTATGGTGTCGGGTATAATATGGTCGACCATAGCCGACTTTAACCTTCTTACTAGCTTTTTCTTAAATTTAAACTGTATCATATTTGGATTAAAAGTTGTTTTAAGATTGAAATATATTTGTTTTAAATTAATTTAATTTTATTTTAAAAAGAATTAAAGCCAAAACAAATAATATTAACATTTATCTTAAAAAAAGATTATCCAATTTAAAAAAATTTGCAAAATTGTTTTTTTTTTTTAATTTTAGTGTAGTATATGTATAACATACATATGTACATATCGATGGCTGAATATAGAAAGGTCGTATCTCTTTTTTTTACATATTCTTGTAGACAAAGCTTAAATACACCTTAAAAATTCAGGTTTCGATGTTGACGAATAATGGATTTACAGCAATTTTAAAACAAGGCCCTAACTCATTATTTTATATTTAACATCTGTATTTTTTAGGTCGAAAACCCCTGTTGTTAGTACCTTTGCTTTTTTTCTTTTGTTTACATAATTAATTATGTTTATAAAATGTACAAATAAATAAATAAATCTGTATTTTTACTTAAATTTCTTTTGCGTTAATATAAACATGAAAATAGATTTAAAACAGATTTAAATTTGTTCTCCATTTTAATAAAAAATTGCTTTTAGAAAATTTTTTTTATTTTCTCAGATTTTATTTAGTTTTTTCCTTCTCCTGTAAAGTAACTAAAAGTTTAGATACGACCTTTCTATGTTAAGCCATCTCTATGTAGTCACATACATACATATGTATGTATTCTAATGTTGTTTTTTCCCCATTTAAATCAATGTTTTTTCTTAAATTATAAAACTAAAAACATAATTATAGGGGAAAATACTTCCGAAAAAATTAATGTTTATCGCCAATGCAATAAACAAAGGCTTGCCATTAGTTAAAATTTCTGTTTATTTAGTCAAAGGCAATAAAATTCAGTTTTATTTGAATTAAAAGTTGTTTCTTAAAATATTTATTTGGCAACCGACTTGCCACTAGTCAAACCGATATATAATTTCGTCGTCTTGCAAAATTGTCATCTTACAGACGGGTTACAAATTTTATTTCACACGTGTTATTTTGTTTAACAAAACTTCTGTTAGCTTATAACAGCTTATTGTAGATTCTTATAGGGTACAATATAGGGTATATATGTATGTATGTACGTGTTTGTTATTCCGTGTATTGTTGTGATTATCACTGTATGTAAGTCAATTTAGCTATGACCAACTTTCTTGTCAGACTACATTTTAAGCCAAATAGGTTTAGTAGAAGCAAAGTTATGTTCAAAAATATGAGCCAAGCTCTTAATAATTTTACTCTAACACTCTTTACTACATTCTTAGCAACAAGACCAAACTGCTGCATTAACGCATTTATTTACAAGTCTGTGTTCCGGCGCAAACACAATAGGTTCATTTTTAATAAAACATGTATTAAAGGAAATTTTCTTTCTCTCTTTTTTATTAAAGATTTGTAAAACAAAATTTATATATAAAATTGGTTTCATCAAAAATGCAAAATGCACTTCTTTGTGATTGCTAAAGGGTATTAAGGATTCGATATGGCCGAATATAGTTTTCTTACTTGTTTGTATTTTTTTTTTATTGGAAATAAATGTTAATTCTTGTTGGTGTAAATTTTTTGTTGTACTATGAGTTTTGTTTTTGTGTATTCTTGTTTCACTGTTATTTTTTATTTTTATATATTTTTTTACACTCGCTTTTGTTTTTTCTTTTGTTTATTGTGCTTTTGGTTTTTATTTATTAAGACGCAGACAGATTAAAAGAAATACATTATTGTACAACAGACAAGACATTTAAGGCGTTTAAACTTTACAAATGGATCGAATTACAAAAGTTTCACAGGATTCCTCTGAAAACTCCTTAGATCCTGATCTCTATTTTTTCTTTTTAGCCCTTATATATAAGTGTTTGTTATTTTTTTTCCAATTTTATTACATTTTTTTTTGAATATTTTTAATTAATTTAGAAATTCGTTCTCAACTTTTTTTTCATGTTTCTATTATTCTAGTGTTTGGCTTGGACTCACCTTTGGGCTTATTTCCACCTGGCATAGATCCTGGCAAACTTTACAATCCCTTAATGGAAATGTCAGATCCTCGAGGTATGCCAGGTGATGCGCCGCCCTTTCTCAAAAAGAAGGGTAAGTACTGTAAGTAAATTTTCAATTTACATTTCTTAAACCTAGAATTAAGTTTTAGATAAGGAATACAGTGAGACCTCGATTATCCGTTATCCGGTCAGGACATATTTAAATAATATAAGGATACAAATAATGTTGCCAGAAAACAGTAAATTTAACTAAATATAACAGGGGTATTTGCTTTCGACTCATCGTATGCAAACGAGGGAATATCCCTGTGTTTGAAAAAAAGTATGCTTATAATCACGGATAGTTGACGTTGCCGGTTAATTGAATCACGGATAATCGAGGCCTCACTGTATTTTGTTTATTAAAGGATTAAATCCAGTCTTTTTTTCTATTAAAACAACTTAAAATTCCAATTTATGCCTACATTTTAAAAAAGCGTTAAATTTTTGTTGAGTTTCTGTTTTCAGCTTAAAATTAATAATTTAACTTTAAAAATATAGATCAAATGTGACAAAAAAAATACGAAATCCTTAATTATTAACTTTTAACAACTAACGAAAAACTTTTAAATCTGATTTAGTTTAATAATTTTGCAACAACAAAATGTACAAACATCTGTACAAATAATAGTTACTAAATGCGGTGTGAATTCAACTATTGTTGCTTAAACTAGTCAATTCTCTACTATGTTCATACATATGTACTATAAACTTACACTTACATATGTACAAACATATGTCACTGAGTTTTTTTTTAAAGATTTTTTCCTTCAATTTATTTCCAATTGACTACAATTGCAATAAACATTTAAAAGTCTTTGTTGGAAAAATCACTGCATCAAGTCATGTGAGGCGGTAAATTCAATTTTGTGGTTTTCCTGTACTATTTACTCATTGAACATGTGCACCTATGCATATCAATAGTTCGATTTTTATAAAACACAGAATAAGAAAAAAAAACTACTTGCATTTAAATAATTTTTTTTTTTAACATTAAAGTCTGACTGTGTGCTTTCGTTTTACACATTTATATTATTAACTTACAAAGAGACACATTTGTAAGAGAAACACTTGATTTTTTTTTTATTACTTTTGTCTCAACTCTTATTACTCGTGTATTTTATAAATTTATTTCATTTTTTTCATAACAAAAACCTCAAGTTGAGCAAAAACCCTAATGGACTTCAATTTCAATCAGTTTTTATTTACTTTATATTTAAATCTAACCTCAATTTTATGTTTCCTATATACATATGTATGGCTATGTATGTAATAATTATCATGTGCTTGCAAGGATTGAAGATACATATATAAATCTGGATTTTATTGTTGTTGCTTGAAAGATTGACAGTTTCACGTTTGGGCTTTAGGAATTTAAACAAGTGTTGAAAGTTTGGTTTCTTGCAAAGGGGTTAAATTTTTATTTTTATAATCAACAGAATTCCTAATAAATAATTGTACAAAACGAATTTTTTTTTTTGCACACACGCTGCTATTGAAAAAAAATTAAAAACCCTACAAATTTTTTAGCGCTTTTGTAAAAATATTTTTAGGTTTATTAATTTTTCTCAAAAAACATTCATTTAAAGCGATTTCACTTTTAAAAAAATTTTTTATTTAGAGATGTTAAATATTTTTTTATAAAATTCTTATTATTTAATTGGGATTGCTTCCTCGTTCTAAGAAAGGCATGGACTTTTAATAAATATATTTTAATAATTTGCTTACTTCCAATTATGCATTATGCAGGCTCACATTAAGAATTTTTCTCGAACTTTTGTCGAAAAGAAGAGTCTATTTCGTGACTTTTTTGTGTCTATAATACAATATTTTGATGATTTAATTTTGGAAGTCTGCAAATTTTTAATTCGTCGTAAGTTTTTGAGATCAGCACGTCAACTCAAAACAAAAAAAATGTATCAACAGCTGAAAGGGTTTGCACTATGCAAAAGAACAATGCATTGGAAATTTTAAAACAATTTTTTAAAATTTAATAAAAGCTTAGTAGCCAAAATTAAAATACCGCAGTTTTGCAAAATATTCATAAAAAATTTCAAATGGTTTTTTGGTTGTAGCAACAAAAATTCGTTAGATAAACCAATTTTGTTGCTGTAGAGATTTTATGGCCACAACTAAAAAAAGCTTGGTAATAAAAATTTAATCATGCGATTGGTTAAGAATTGTGGCTGCCTAAAAGTTATCGTAAACTGTCTACATTTTTCTTCTAACAGTAGGCTTTTAAATCATTATATAAATTCCTAAAATTTAATTTTATTATTTGCCAAAAATTATTTTATATTTTTTGTTTTTTTCTGACAAACTCTCTAATGTCTCCAAACAAACAGCAATAAAGCATTTATATATACATACTTACATACATACATGCATGCATGCATGCATATACGCTGAAAGGCGAAAAAACGTAATCAGTGTATAAAATCTTGAGGTTTTTTCCAGTTTTTTTATTTTATTTTTTTTTTGTTTTACTACTAAACCTTAAACAAATATTTGCTAAAAACTACAGTCAAATCCCAAGGAAAGGAAAAAAACTCCTCTCAGATAATAATCTTTATTTAGCTATTTACAACTCCTTAGAGTTTGGCCCAAAAGCATACAAACTATCATTTGTTGTTGTTGTATTTAAGGAGATAGCTTACCCTTGTGAAATACCCCCCATACCCCCGAAAATATCAACTACTTTGCATTTAAACAAACTACTCTAAATAATTTTTGTTTTATAGATTTAAACATGTATGTATGTATGTATGTATGTGTATGCATGTTTGTAGTATTTAAAATTGTGTGGGTGTGATTAACTGATTTGTTCACATTTTAAACGTGATTTAAGATTTGCTACAAATAGAAAAAAAAAGTTGTTGTCTTTTTTTAAATCATTTGCAATTTTAGCATAGCATGAGTTTGGGTTTAAATAGTATTTAAAGCAGGGGTTCCCAACATAAATAAAAAATAATTGTTTTTTATTTTATTTATTCTTTAAAAAATTCAGGTTATTTAGTAGAGAAAATTATTTTAAAACTATTAATCTTTAATTACGTTGCCAATAACCTATTATTCCTTTAAATTAATTAGGTATTTCATTTTCAAGTGCGCGAAAAATGTTTAAAGTAAGCCCGCTTAAAATCTTGCATACTGGGGTGTTATATTCTCCCAATTTATAACTCATACAATGAATTGATGACATTTACTATTATTATTATTTAAAGAAATTCTATTATTTCGTAAAAAATTGCAAAAAGACTCAAAGTAGAACTCAAAAAATCAAAGTAAGCTTAAAAAAAAAAAGTTTGACGTTTTTTATATTAACTTATCTAATTCCTAATTAGAGATTTTTCTTCAAAACCTCGTTTCTAGTAATGATAACAATATTTCCGGCCAGCTTAAAGTATTTATTGTGATTCTTAAGTTTTTTTTTGTTGTGCCTTCAAAACTCTAATTGAAAAACCTTAAATAAAATCCGGTCACACTTTAAAAATTTTTGTTGCGTATATCTCGTCGGTTATTGTTGATTTTTAATAGACATCAGGGGGCTGAGAACAGATACACAGACTGACAGATATACAGACTGACAGACGGACATGACTAAATCGACTTCCCATCTATAAGGATTCAGAATATATATACTTTATGGGGTCGTAAATGAATATTGTAGAAATTACAACGGAATGACAAATTAGGATTTAACACCCGACGGCTAAATTATAGATGTACCCTGCACCAAAATATAATATTATTTGTAATTATTTTTATTGTAATACCAAAATTATACATTAGTCAAAGTTTTTATATATTTCCAACGACATTATGAGAGTATAAGTAATTTCCGGGAGTGGATCTTATATCAACAAAATTTATAATTATTAAAGTTATTTCCGGGAGTTGGGGTACATGCATAAATCTGGTTGTATAGATCTTTTTTTTTAACAAAATATTAAAAAATTTTCCAAATTTCTATTAAGTTTTAAGAATATTTTCTTTAGACTCCATAAAAAAAAAGTTGGAAATCACTTCGTCAAATATTGTTGCCAATAAAATTATTCTTCAGTAAGTTACTAAGGTATTGACATACACAGAGAGACGGACAAATTTAAAGGTACTTTTAAATGTTATTTCATTTTTTCTTGATAATGTTCATATAAGCATTTGCTTTATTTAAATGCGATTAATATAAAAAAATGGAATTTCCTTAGAAATTAGAAATTTATGAAAAATTTATTTCCAGAATGTAAAACACAACTACTTTAGTTACTCAAAAAACGTGTTAACCTTTAACTCTACGGCAAACAAAAACGACTTTAAACGATATAACTATTAAGGTAAAAGGATTTGTATATTCTTGTAATAAATAATCAAAACAACCAGAAAAATAATATATATACATACATATGTATATATTTGTTATAGTTTTAACGATTTCATGGTTGATTTTTCATGAGTGTACATTAAGTATATGTTTAAGGTATTGGGTAAGGGAAAAGGCATATGGTCACTAAATATATAGTTTTTTGAAGTATTTAAGATAAATACATTTTTTTAATAAACTTATAAGTTTTAAAAATAATTTCTATAAATGGAAGCATTAGAGTTTTTTGCTTTCTTGCTTTTTTAATTTGGCGTTTAAAATCATTTGATTGAATAAAATATTATTTAGTTAATATTAAGGAATTTTTTTAATTTATTGCAAGAATAACTTTTTTTTAGAAAATATTATATAGAAAACTTTACAAAAAAAATTTTTACACAAAATATTTTTTTTTTTAATTTTTACAGAAACTGATTTTTATAAATTTCTTTAAAAATAACAACTTACAAAATTTTTCTCAAACACAAAAATTAAATATAAAAAAAATCATAGAATTTTCTAGGAATCCTCGGAATAAAAAAAACTTTTTTAAATACAAAAAAAATTTAAAGAGAAATTTTTTTTTTTAAATTTTTATCCAAATAAAGAATTAAAGACAAATCTAAATGCAATATAAATATTGCAAATAAGAAAACTAAAAACATTCTTTATGCATAAAATTTTTTTATAAATTCATATTTAAAATTTTTTACAAAAAAAAAATATTTTTTTAATCAAAATGAAATAGAAATTGTTTGCGTTGTACTTCTTCTCTCGCCCATTACCTCTCTACAAAGCTTGATATTACATATTGTTGTTGATTGTTTTGTTGGGTTTCGGCAACAACCTGTGGCAGTAAGATTTCTTTATAGTTGTTGTTTTACGGCAGATAACATCTTAAAATAAAAGTTTTTTTTATAAAACACATACTCCACTCAATTGAGATCTTCGGTACGAAAACAGAATTTTATTGAAGTTGAAAGGAACAAATTTTATTGCTGTTGTTGTTGTTGTTGTTGTTGCTATTGGTGGAACTGAATACAATTGTTGGTAAAACAAAAGACGAATGAATATGTGGTGCATAATTTGCATATGGAACCACCACAGAGTGTGATCAATGATAATGTATAATGTTATTGCTGTTATTGTTTCAGCGTACAAACTAACTAACGGCAGGGTGTGGGTGATGAAGTTTATTATAAAGTTTTTCTTTAGATTTTTTTATAAAACTAAATAAAGTTTTTAAAATAAACTAACAAAAAAAATTAAAACATTTAAGTTTTAAGATAATCTTTTTTATCAACTTTATTGCTTTTCTGTTTATTTTTTTCTTTTTTACTCTTTTTTAGTGCCTAGACCAAAAGGTCAACATTCTGCTCCACGAGGCGGACCACCGCGTTCTTGGACAAATGCTGAACTAACCGAGGCCTTACAGCATGTGTGGAACAAGAAAATGACCACCTCCCAAGCATCGCGCATCTTTGGCATACCCTATAATTCGTTGTTGATGTATGTGCGTGGCAAGTATGGCAAATCCTTAAAATTGGAACAGTTGCGCAAGGATTGCATAAGTGGTCCTCCCTTGGAAATGCTACAAATGGGCATTAGCGCGAGTAAGAACTCAGGGGAAACAAAAGAACAAAGAGAGGCCCGCAAGGAAGCTCAACGTAATGCTGCACAACACCCGCCCAATGACATGGATATAGGAGGTCCGTTAGCGTGCCCAGGGCCACGACCCTCCAGCTCAGAACCAGATCTATTAAGCAGTGCTAGTGCCCTTTTCAATCCGTTTAATCCTCAAGGTTTTTATCCTGATTTTCCTGCTGGATTTCCGGGTCTACCTTTGAGTATGTTGAATTTGCTACCACCCACAGAGAGACAACATGCTGCTGCCGCCGCTGCTGCCATGCATCACTCAATGGGCCTGGACGAGGATTGTAAATCGGATCGCTCAAAGCATTCTTCGAATATGGATGACGATATCTCTTCGAGAAGTGAAGAACGCCGCCACTCCGATCTAATGAATAACTCATCAGCTGCCTCATTAAACTCCCATCAAAACGGTGCTGTGCAAGATTGAAATTTATGGCGGGAATGGGCTAACAACCCATTGATATTCCCGCCACCACCGCCACCAACACATGATAACAATAATTATGATTTACCTTTACCACCACCAGCGTCAGCAGCTTCTCATCATCATCATCACCATCATCATCACAATCCTGCATCTCTTACTCACTCTCTGTCACATGATGCAAATAATTGTCAGGCACGAGCTGACAAAGAACATTTTCGGACGTCACAATCTTTTAAGGAATTTAATCAAAATCTTTATATAACGCGTAAAAAACTTAGACGTTATAGAAAAAAACATTTAAAAGGACATGATTTGCAGTCCCAAGACACTGTCACGCATGCTTTCGGTAAAAGTTCTTTGAATATGGAAAGTTTTATGGCTTTACAACCGCCTTTGAATGTTGCACCACCAGTTATAAGGACTTAAAGGGAGAAGAAATTTTAAAAAACAAATATGTATCTGTGGTAGCTGTGAAAGGACGGACCTAAACTGTAAGCTAAGAGTGTGCTAAACAAATTATTATGTCAAACTGTTTGTTTGTAATTTTTATTTCTTTTTTTATATTTTCCTTAGAAATATTTTTTTCATAAAGAACTTTCATATTAACGAAAAAAATTGCTAACATTTTTGCCATGATTATAAAGAAATGTTAGATGTTTATAACATTTCATTACTATTTGTAACAATAATCATGAAAACTGTTGTTAACATTTCTTATAAATGTTAATTAACATTTGGGACTAACTGGTAAACTGATAAACGTTTGACTAACCTTTGGTAAAATTACATTTTGTTTTCACATAACTTTCTAACCTTTTTAACACAGAGTTGCTAAATTACATATGATTTAAAGTTAACATTTCTCTAACATTTTGCTTACATTCTTGATCGGGTATTAATTCCTTTTCTAATGGTCATAATTTTTTGTTTCAAAACTTGTTGATAGATTTTTAAATTGATTGAGAAACGATTGATAATATTTGTACCAAATTTTAGCTCTATGTTTGACTCAGGGATGGATATGTTTCTACTTATGATCGTACTTTTTTGTTGATACTTTTTTTTATAGAGAAAAAAGTACCGTAGTACTACTTTAACATACTTAACACTTAAAGCAATTGTTATTTGTTGGGTTTTTTTTAATTTTTATAAAAGTTCTATACATTGTTGAAATCATCGTTCTTTAAGGCATTCATTGATTCATTGATTTAAGAAAATTCCCTACAGTTTTTTTAACAGACTTTTGAAGTTTTTTTTCTTTTACCTATAGAACAACTTAAGCAGTTTTAACATTAAAAAAAATGTTTTTAATGTACTTATTAAGGGGCTTATGGAATTCAATAAGATTTTATTAAATATGGAATTGAATTTGAAAACGATAAATAAATTCGTTGGTGTCATAAATTCCAATACTATTGGTCTTAAGCCTGGTACTCTGTTCAAACGTGCGGAAAATGTGGAGCAACTTGTATTATTTCGCACGAAAATTTTGACATGCGATTTTGAAAAATTTGTCGGTTTTAGTCGTTATGAGTGTACGACATTGTTTTGCGTAGGTAAACAAAAACTATATGCTTCGTGAAAAATAAGTGCAGCTCATATTATTTCGTACGGAGAATGAAATGTTGCTAGAAACATTTCGTATGTATTTCGCATAATGAACAGAGTACAACTCTATCAACATTTTGTCATATGTATTTCGCAAAAGTTTTTTTTATATTGAGTTTTTCAATATTTCGCACGAAGTACTGAACAGAATACCAAGCTTTTTGTTCCAATCATATTTAGTATTTCGATTTAAACACAAAACCGAAATGTTAAAGTTCGTGACACCAAACAATTTTTTGGTAATTTCAAATATAATTCCGATAGCAATTGGATTTTATAACAACCACTACTAGTTGCATATTTTGAAGATTTCTGGTCTAATTTGTTTAGTTTAAAAAGTGTTAATATGTGTTAAAAATATATTTTACAGATAAATCCTCAAATAAATTTCAAGAAAACTGCCTGCTGTAAGTCTGTTAAAATTTAGTAATAAAAAAAACAAATACAAAACACTCGTCAACATTCTACAACAACAAAAATAACATTGCAAGTGTGTGGACAACTTAGGACAAACTTGTTACTTGATCTTTAAAATTGAGAATAAATTGTACGTGGCGGCCGGGACAATTAACATTATATCTCTGGTAAGACTGCATCTTTAAGAATATATATATATTTTTGAAACCCCTTTCACATTCTTGCTTTCCCTTTGTTAAGTGTGTGACGATTTATTTTGATAAAGTCGACAACATGGCAACAGAGTATTTTTTTTCAAAAAACGCTAACATTCAAACGATTTTATTGGCATTACTTTTATTTTGCCTAAGCAAAAAGGCGTAACTAACAAGAAATTCAAAAACGAGTTTTTTATTGATTATTATGAATGCCATTCAACTACATGTCTTGACAAAATTTTACAATTCTGCGATCAAAAATAACGCTTTTGTTTATAAAAAAAGCAAAGGGACGTAACTACAAGTGTGTTTATTTATTTACAAAGTTTTTTGCTTCTTTGTAAACTTATATTTTAGATAGTTACGCCTTTTTGCATTTTAGCTAACGATAATTGGAAATTGGAAAATAAACCTAAATCCAGAAGATAATATAAACGTTTTTTTGCCCTAAGATTAATAATTTATATTTTACTAGTTCTTTTACGATATGGTAAACTATTTAAAACCATGTTAAAGCCTTTATGAATTCCAAAACAAATCGCAAAACAAATGTGTTAATTTGTCATAGCAAAAAAAAAGTATTTATTTTAAAATAGTTTTAGTCTTTTTCCTTTTGTTAGATCAAACGTTTATACCGAGATTACTATTTTAAAACATTAATTTACATAATGTTCACATTAAAGGAGTTTTTCAAACTTTTTGCTATAAAAATCCTAACGCCCTTGCTCTGAAGAATCGATCAGGTTTTACCTAAAACTATTGAGCATTAAATGTTATTAACATTTTACTTGATGTTATTTTCATTTCTATATCTTTTAATACTTTTTCACTGCTATATTTTTACCAATTGTGAATAAAATATATTTCTGTTTTTAAACAACACAATAAAAAGTATAAAAATTTACTTTAAAAAAAACAACACGAGCAAAATCTCTCTACTCTTAGATTTAAAAAAAATATTAGTAAAAATCTAACGAACAAATACGAAAAAAAAACTGTGACTTAAACTGTAATTAATTTGCAATATTTTTTTTTAATTTTTTGTAATTAAGAAAAAAGTTATAAAAAAAAGACAAATAATTTTATATAATTATTTTTTTTAAGTTAGTGTTACAAATAAGCTTTCTTCCAATTTTTACTAAAAAAAAAAAATAAAAATAAATAAAAAGAACTCAATACAACGATTAATTTATTATACATTTTTAAAACTTTTAGTTTTTTTTTTCTTAATATAATTTGGTGCTTTTAGTTCCTATATATGTATATTTTTTTTTTGTATTAAATAATTTTTAAACATATAATTTTAAATAATTTAGAGAAAAGCTTTTAAAGCTTTTTTTAAATATAATTTAAAATAAACAAAATAATTTTTTTTAAACAAAAATGCTTTATTATTATTATTATTATAAATAAAAAACCAACAAAATTT
>NDXZ01012734.1:0-11928 GCA_003055125.1 Paykullia maculata
AAAAAAAAAAAAAAAATTACGCAGTTGCTAAAAGTAGCTCAAACAAACACCCTTAATGTGTCCAGCTTGATTGTGTTAAATTTTTTTCTAACTTGATTTGCTGGTAGACTGTCTCACTTTTGACTAGTTTGCAGATAGTAGTAGTAGTATTATCCTTGCTCTAATCTTAAATCATTTTTGGTAAGATTTGATGACTGATAGTCACCGATATTCATATTTTCTATCACTAGTTGAGTGAGAACGAAATTTAGTAAAACCATTTTTCTGTTTATTTTCTTCAACATTATCACATGTATTTGTCCTGCTTTAACCAACAAACTAATGGCAATAAAGAAGTTGTTGTATTTTACGTATAACTTATTGTTATTATATCATTTGTTTTACTTTGTTTACATTTGCATTTGTTATATTACACCGGCCCATGTGTTATTTTTTTTTTTTTTGTAATAATTTTTAATTTTTAGTCGAACTTATTTATTAAACGAATTTTTTATTTATTCTTGCTCAAGTTGGAATGCATTTTCGAAACCAGCTACGGTTTGAGTTAAATAGATGATTTTTCCAACACTAAAATCCAACACTAAAATATGGATAAATAAGTGCTGATGATGAAACCGTAGCTGGTTTCGAAAATGCATTCCACTCGGCTAGTCTCATGAAACTTAATTTTTCAGTATATTCTTCAATTACCACAAACAAAAATTAATTTCTTCATAATGAAGAAATTTGAAAATGAACTTGAGCCAGAATATATAAAAAATTCGATAAACTTTTAAGTTTATCTGTTACTATTAAGGAAAGAATAGCATAACATAGTCACATGTCGTGATTTTTTCTTGTTACGCGTTATTAGATTTAAAATTTATCACGCGTTAATGCACAAGTATGATTAAAAAATATATGTTTGTATGTACTAGAATGAATTTAGAATATTAGAAAAACTTAAAGAAACCAAAAATATTTTTTAATAAAAATGTTACAACATTTTTAATACTTGCAGCATATAGATTCATATATATTTCTAAATTGTTATAATTAAATTTTAAGTAAAATGTTTTCAAATAATTTTCATTATTATTTTCAATATTTTGTAAGTAAAATTATTAATTTTAAAATGGTGGAAAATAAAGTTTTCCTAAACAGTAAGAACAGAGATTAAATACATTTTTTTTACATCTCAACTTCTTATTATTATTTGTAAGATTTATTCACATTGAGCCTCTCTAAATAAAACTTAATATCAGTTATGTAGAAAATATAAAATAGAAATATATAAACAAAACTTACCGCTACTTAAAATATATTTATTTTTATTTTAAAAGACTAAATATTTGCTACTTTTAGTTTAAAATTTAAGCATATACATATGTACATACATACATATACACTCGTACACATATAGTAAAAAGTATATCCATACATACATATGTATTATGTTTTGTAAACCGCCTACTCAGTTAAACGTGACATTGTTAATTCTTTGCTGATTCAAATCGTTGTCCATATGTGTTCTTTTCTTTACCAGACCACAACTACTTACTACCTCCAGACGCACTCACCTTCACCTTCTGCATGCGAGAAATGTAAACTTCTTTAAATACAATTGTGGGTGGGTGGAATTCATACTGTGTTTTATGTACTAAGATTACATTTATTTTCAGTTTTTTTCTTTAAATTCTTACTGTTAATAAATGTTGTTTTATTTCAGTTAATTCTTTCTTCTTTTTTGGCAGCTGTTGAAGAAAAAAATTACATGAAAAGATTTCATCTGATTTGGGTACGTATTAAAAATGGAAATGTTATAATGTTACTTTAAGCTGAAAAAAATGAAAAAATGTTAAACATATACATAATATTTACTTGCACTTGACATCTAAGAAATTAGTCTACATTGCACCAGCTTTTAATACTTTTATTGTAAAAGAAGCAAAATAAAAAAAAAATTATTATAATTTATTTCAATGCAAAATAAGAAGGTGTTAAATATATGAAAAACTGTTGTTACGGAATGTTTTGAGATTTTTTTTTTAATTTTAAGCCCGATATGCTGGGATACTGCAAAAACAAAGGGATTAGATAATCTAATTTCACGAAAAAACCAAAAAAAAAATCAATATTATAATTTGATAAATCAACTGATTAATCGAATGACCGTATGTGTGCGATTTGTTAACTCATTGTGTAAATTCAAAATACGTTTGATATTTTCAATATTGTTCAAGCATATTGGTTTCGTATCAAAAATTATTAAATTTATAGAATGCGCATCTCAACATAAAAAATATTCTATATATTCTTTGGTCGTATGCAGTAAGAGAAGCAGCTCTTTTAAGCAGAAGCTATAACGGAGCTCACAACGCGTGTCTATGGACTCACCCAATGAAATATAATTTGATATTTATTCCTGACAATTTTTTTAAAGGATGTTTTATATGAAAAAATATTATGTATCAAAATATTTATGATTATGGAAAATTTTGCAAAACATTTCATAATACAAAATTTTCTTGTTAAGAAAACTTATATGGAAAGACAAATTTTAAAAGTGTTTAAAATGTAATGTATTTTGTAAGCTCCATCACTTTATCGTACTTTGATCCTTTCCTGGGTACTTTAAGTTGATTTTTAGGACTAAGACCTAATTGGGATTAGGAGGTTTTTGTTTAAAAAACATTATGTTTTAACAAGCTACGGTTAGCATTTTTGCCTTAATACAAAACTTTCTTTTGGATGAAGATCTTTTTTGGTTTTTTCTTTTGGTTTAATAAATTCTTAAGTGGGAAACAAATTTGTTCATGAGGTCGCTACTAATAGCAAGTTTTTTAAAAGTTTTATAATTTCCAAAATTAGGACAACAGTCGACTCTTAATAATTTAAAATTTGTTAATTTAAATCTCGTGATAATTTGAATTGTTTTCCACAAATAAATTCAATCATTTTAAAATAATATATGTAATTTGGTCCCCAAGTAATTTGAAATTATTTATTGGCTGGCATATTGATTGTCGACGCGCTATAATATGAATTTTTTGGCTCTGCGCTCTATAATTAAATTCATTTAATGTGCTGTGTTTTATGAAAAATATACATATAAAATAAATAAAACAATCATATATTTTAGTTTATATGCGTTGCTCTATAGAAATGACATCTTGCCCGCCAACGTTCTATAATTCGAAGTTTGGTTTCTCTACACTCTTTAATCTGAAACTCTTGTTAATTTGATTTTTTTGTATCTCTCTCTCTCTCTCTTGATCATTCGAACTTTCCTTAATATGGAATCTCGATTATTTAAACTTTTCTGGTCCCTTTAATTTCAAATTATTGAGATTCGGCTGTATATTAAAAATACTTCTGTATAACTCCATTTGACCATATGGAAGTAACGCCTGCTGTAGTCCGATCTCTTTAATTTGGCAACAAGTTGTCTTGTTGATATTTCAACCTTAATCTTAGTAACAGTAAACTATTTGTTAAGCCAGCCCATATTACATTCCTTTTCTTATCATATTCCTCATATTTTCCTAACACATTACGATCCAAAACCATAAGAATCTACCAAGAACAATTAATTGAATAATATATTATCCATTTCCATTATTATAGTTTGAATCAAAATATTTTGAGGGTTATTTGTTGGTTGATTAACAAATTTATTTTAATAAAATATATTACATTTTTATAAAAAAACATTTCATATTACCGGAAACCATAAAAAAACAAAGCAGGAAATAAATTTGTTACTTAATAATTACTACATCTCAATTAATTTTTGGCTCAACTTTCAAGTTTTGGTTTTACACTTTTATGTCGTCGCACTGATGTCTCTTTATCGTCTTGTGTAGGTGTCAAAGTTTTCGTCCATTTATTCAATTTATTTTACAACAAGCCTGTTGACATATCAATTTCCATAAATTTGCCATGTAATTGGGTTTCGTTTAAAACTCTTTGCTTGGCGCAAAAATTTACATCAAAAGTGATTTTTTTTTGTCCCCATAGCTGAGCCAATACAGTATGTAGATTAGGGCGGGTTGATTTTTTTTTTAAATCGTATAGCAAAAACGTAATCTACATAAAATTCTAAGAAAATTCTCCAAAGAAACTATGTATCTAAAATAAAATCCTAGTCCGCGCCTCTCGACTTAAAAATATTCACCCAATTAAAAAAGTTTGTATATAATTTTATATTTAATATTTTTATAAGGAACATAGAACAAAAATTTTCAAGTCGAGAGGCGCGGATTAGGGTTTGATTTTAGACCCATGGTTTCTTTGGAAAATTTTCTTAGAATTTTATGCAGATTACGTTTTTGCTATACGATTTTTCATTTTTTCCCCATCCATACAAATCAACCAGCCCTAATATAGATACATACATATGTGCATATATAACTACAACTAACAAACATTATCTATAGAAAACACCCACCTTAAGAAATTTCGTGGCAAATTATATGAAGTTGTTGCCTGACTTAAGTGGTGATAAGAAGGTGACAAGAACTTATTAAACCATTAAATAACTTTAAACAATTTAAATGTGTTAAATTAAAAAATGTCTTTTAACAATTTGTTTCAAATTTTAAAGAACGAAACACTTTAACATAGATAACCTTTGACTGACTTTAGCTTGTAAATAATATGTTATATCGATAAGAACCGCAGATTATTCACAGTTAAATATCTTTGAGTACTATTCATAAAGGCATAGAAATAATTTTAAATGTTTGCTTTGCATCAGTGATTCCCTGCAAGTTTTATAACTTGTTAAAAGAGTTCATCTTTTTTTGAGAATTTATGGATGTTTTTCAAAAATATAGAAATATTGTTAAAAAAATTTTTAAGACAAACGAAAAACGTTTTATAAAATTAGAATTTTTTTTAATAAATGTTTTTATTATTACGAACTTACTTGTTTTTTTAAGACAATTAATTTTAGTTTTATTCTGGCTCAAGTTCATTTTTAAATTTTCAAAGAAATTTAATTTTTTATTTGTGATAATTAATGAATAATAATTTGAAAAGTAAATTTTGCCGACACTAGCCGAGTGGAATGCATTTTCGAAACCAGCTACGGTTTTCATCATCAGCACTCTTTGATCGGTGGTTAGTGTTGGATGTAAATATCATCTATTTAACTCACAGTTTATTAGGAAATAGGGTATGGATTATAAAATATATATAAATATAAAAAAAAAATTTCTTCTCAATATTATTATGATTTTAAATTAACTAGTAAAGTATAAATTTAAAAAATTTGTCTTATTATTTCAAAATAACTTTCATGTAACTGCTTTAAACACTGGCAAATTTTTTAATGCATTTATTATAATCTGAACAAATTTTTTATTAATTTTATATTATTTTAACCCGTAATCTACCCCTCTTTACTTGAAATATAGTTTCTTAGCACAGAATTGATTTCTTTGAATAATAATGACTACAAAAATTTTTTTTTTGTATTTTAATTAAAATATGTACACATGCTTAAAACATTCTTAGTTTTGGGATACCCTAAGCAATACACAGAAAGTTGCCGAAATTAGCCCAATTTTAAAAAAAGGCAAATTTGCTAAAAAAAAAAAAAGAATTGGGATTTTTTATTACAAAAAATTATTGAAAACTTTTCCTTAAGGAAAAATTTATAGAAGAAAGAATTTATAAGGCCATAATATGCCCAATCTAATATACATTTAACAACAATAAGCATTAAGTTGGGCATTTAGTATAGCTTACGCTGATATACACATCGTCGTTCGTAAATTATTGTGTTCTATATGACAAAAATGTTTTTTTTTTTGGAAAATCCTCATTAAAGTTTAACTGTCAATTACAAAAAACTGAACCGAAAAAATATTTGCGATCTTTTTACCAAAAAAGTTCTATAGTTTGTGGTTTTATCTGTAAACAAAATTTCCGCCTTTGTGCTATATGCACTAACTTAAGAAACTCTTCATTTTTTACAGCATATAGAACAAAGAGTAAAAGTTTTGTAAGGAATAAAAAGCAACGTGTTTTTATTCAACAAAAACTTAATTTCATATAATATTAACTTTGTTTTAAACTTAATCTTATAATTATGTTTCTAAAGGTTCAGTTAAAAATATTATTGGAAATATTACGAAAAAATCTAAATTACAAATTGGCTGAGATAGAGGCAAAAAAAGACGATTGCAGTTTTTGGATAAACTACAAAAAAGGTTTAAAAAAATGTACACTAATTGACTCAGAGTCCGCAAAGTAATGGGCAAAAAACCTATATGGACAAAAATTTTATATATTATAAAAAAAATTAAGTTTTCTATACATATGTTTATACATCCATAGAAACATACCCTGCAGGAAATGTCAATAGAGAAACTGTACTGACTTATTATTGACACAGTCACCAGTACTAGTGACTTATAATACCCCAGCTAATGCTATTTACTATAGACATTTAACATGTGCGTGTCATTTAAAATCCACTACTGACATTGGTACTATTGACTAGGTAGTTCTTTTGGGACCATATTAAGACATTGGAACCAGGGATTCACTAGTAGATTTAAGTAATTTTAGTCTACATTTTTGGTACTTTTTACTTACAAAATAAGAAGTATTGACGCTTTGTTGACAATATTACCAAAAAGTCCCCATAATAGTTGACAAAAGTGGTGACTTGGAGACTAGGAAGTCACCACAATAGTCGAAAAAAGTGGTGACTTGTAGACACTTAACCCCAGGGTTCCTGTAGGGTATATTTATAAATACCTACATACATACATTTATACTCTCTTTATTACATACCTACACGTATTGAAGGGTATATAAGATTTGGCACAACCGAATATAGTGATTTAACTTGTTTTTGTTTCGTTTCATTTAACAAGTGCAATATGAAGTCACAAAAAGAAATAAATATTTAATGCAGACCTCCAAGTTACTACAAACTTAATTAAGGCTTGCATATAGAACAAAATAATTTTTTTTTTTTCATTTAGAATTTTTGCTCCGCTTTTGTTCTATATTCACGTCTTTATACATATGGAACACAATAGCTGATATTAACTGAAGCGTAGTAAAGCACAAAGCCGATGTCTTATATTTCGAAATATTATCTCAAATATCTGTCTTATTTCAATTTTTGCTTTTTTGCGGTATAGAACACAATAATTTACCAGCGATGAAATGACATCCATTTAGTTTCTTTTATTAAATTGTTTTATTTACGAAAAAAATTTGGTTTTTGGGTAAAAATTTTAGGTTGAAACAGAGGAAGTTATGTGTTTTGTATATATCTTAGCCATTTGTTACCTTATTTTGTATATCGAAAAGAAAAAAGTTTTTCTGATTTTATATCAAAATGTTAATGAAACACAAAAGTTTTTTCTTAAAAAAATCCTTAAATTATATCTTGGTTATAACAAAGTAGATTTTTTGGATGAAAATCTTAAGAAAAAACTTAATTACAATTTTTTAAACGCAAAAGTTTTATGTACAAAAACCTACAAATTCAATTTAAATTTATGTCCAAGTTAAGAAGCACTGACTTTACAGTGATAACTTTATTTTGCAAATCATTTAAAGCAAATAGATTTTCGCCATTAAGTCTTAAGTGATTTTTTATAAAACTAACTTATTGTAAACTAGATAAAGAACTTTTTAGTTTGCAGAGTTTAAAATTTTATTTTCTTCACTGTTTATTTGAAGGTAAAACCATGTTCACGATAACGTGAAGCTCATCTCGTTTTATTTCAATTTTTTCGTAATGTCTGTACAAAAAACAATTAAAATATTTAACTTTTTTTTAAACTTTAAACTACTTTGTTAGCAGTGGTAATGATGTTAATAGTGTTGATGGCTATTGCCATTATTAGGATGCAGTTAATGCCTTTAAGTATTTTCATTTAGGTCTTCTCCACTCTGTATGCTACGCTTTAGCTTAAAGCTGTTATACTATTATAATTTTTCATTGACCAAATACGTCAAAAAGTATTAAAATTCTTAACATTTTATTGCATCTTAGGAATTCTGACGATTTCAGCTGAGCTAGTTGTAAATGCTTTAACCAAAATAAAAATACCTTACGAAATATTGAGTGTAGATTGCAATGGGAATGTGGCGAAAGAAAATGAATCGTGAAGTTGTTAATTTTAATACATTTATGGTTGGTTGTATAAAAAGCCACCAACAAAGTTGTGTAACGCAAGTAGTAATGAATTTGACAATCTTGGGTAGAAGATCTATGTGACTTTGTAGGAATTTAGTACGTAAGTAAAAAGCATTCGCGATGCAAATAAAAAAATAAGTTTAAAACCCGATAACGATTTAAACTTGAAATTTGTCGCTCTTAATGATATGATGTTATGATTTTTTTTTTGTGATATGATTTTCACTGGTGTGTTTACTTCATATTAAATACATTTGCTCTAAAAATTTGTATAAATAATGTAGAGCATAAATTCCTCGTATAATTGTTTTATAAACTGAATAAGTTATTTTTATGTCCGTGATGAAATTTCATTATGGTCCTGTCACTTGTTGGCTATTTTAATAGAAAACAGATTTTCTTTTCTTTATATTATAACTACCAATAGAAAATATTACAAAACTTAACTCTAACGACAGGTGGTTAAAGAAATTAATAAGTTTTTCTCATAGGTTTTAAAAATTGAAAGCAGTTTAATGCAAAAATAAAATCTTGTAAGTATTTTAAGTCACTACGCGTCTTGTATGTTAACAATTTGTTACGGGAAAAACCTTTTGACAATTTGAATTTAACATAAATAAAAAAAATGCTAAATAAGCAATGATCGTTAACACTGTAAATTAATTAAGGCTACATATCAGTTGTAGTGCTACATTTTATTACAACACATTAGACAAGTCTTTCTTTGGGTGAACTCAAAAAAAACTAACATCGTTATGGTTGCACAGTACAGTAGTGCGAAGAAAAATTTGCTAAATGGAAAGAATCGCAATGAAACTATATTTATAAAACCTTCGATTTAATGCTGAGTCTGGGTTAAAAAAAAAACAAAACACTTTTAGGCATAACGGAAGTTAAGGCGTAAACTCGCTACTGTACAATTCAAGGAGAGAAAATATTATAAGGACTAATAAAATAAACAGCCTTATGGTGATTATAACGGCTTGAGAATTTATTACATTGCGGATGAACTATTAATTATGATTAGTTTCTTTCATTTTTATTTGGAAACAAACATTTGTACTGTCTTTAACAGGTGGTATATATTTAAAAAAAAATTCCCAAAAAGGCTACTTAGTAGCCTATGCTCCTAACAGGAGTAAAAGGATTTATATTATATGAGATAAAAATAGGTCAGTGCATATTAAGAACGCATTACTTTTAGCGATTACTGTTAAACAATATTTTCTTTATTTTCTATAACTATAACAGAAAATAAACCAACCTCATGCTTTTCGAAATCACAAACGAGGCTACGTTGATCGAAAAGAAGCGAAATAATTTAAAAATTCTCTAATAGGAAATCCTATTCCATACAGGCTGTCCTATCGCTGGCAATCCCAATATAATAGCTCAATTATTGATATATTTTAGGCTTCCAAATACTTAAACCATATTAAATACATAAGTACATATGTATACATAAAACAAGTCGATAAAAGGGGATGTTTTACATAAAGAAACAGATAAAAATTCCATTGTGAAATACACCATAGCTTACTGATGCTACAAGGCTTAGTCAATTCTATAATAAATTTACTGATTAAAACGTATGTAAAAGAGAAGTAAGTTTAGTTCGGCTGTTTGATTCTAGGTTACTTAAAACCGCAAACTTGCCTAGATTTCTATTTCATAAAAACTTATTCAGGAACATACACTCCCATGCGCAAAAGAACTGACCTACTTGGGCTTATAAACGATTGCTTTGTTAACTCTCATCACAGCCAGCTTACAAATTTTTTTTTAAATTTTATTAAATTTAACAACAGCAATTGAAAGGCACCATGAAAAATGGCCCCAATGAAAATTTGCCCCAAACTAAAAATGAAATATGGCCCCAATTTTTTACATTGAAAACAACAACACGAAAGTTTGGGGCCATTTTTCCTATTTTTGGGGCCATTTTTCATTTTCGAAATCACCCTAAAAAATTGAAAAATGAAAAATAACTCCAAAATCAAAAACGAAAAATGGTCCGAAAATCAAAAATGAAAAATGGTCCCAATTTTTTACAGTGGAAAAAACAACACGAAAATTTGGCGCAATTTTATCAGTTTTTTATGGTAATTTTTCCATTTTGAACTTTGGGTGATCTATCTTTTCGGGAATCACCCAAAATTCTTAAAATCCTTGGGCCTTTTTTTATTTTTCGATACCATTCAAAATGGTTAACTGAAAAGCGTTTATGAAAATGAGAATTTACTAGTAAAAAATAATTTACCAAAGAAAGCTGTTAAGGCTTTGCTTAAAAAAAGTGTTGTAGACAGACAGGAAATCTTAACTCTGATGGATTCGAGTCACCGGCTTCGCTATAGCCTTCCGCCAGGCACAGGGACTTTCAATTCTGATGGTTTTCCAATGCCGGCTTCGCGAAGTTAAAGATTTTCTTGATTAAATGACCAACTGCGTCTTATGAACTCTATAACACTTTAGTCATGGATACAATGTCACGACGATGTGGCAGAACAGGAAAAATTTAAAAAATTGGGACCATTTTTCAATTTTCCATAGTATCAAAAAATTTAAAAATGAAAAATGGCTCCAAACTTTAGTGTTGTTGTTTTCAATGTAAAAAATTGGGGCAATTTTTATTTTTGATTTTGGGGCCATTTTTTATGGTGCCCAATAGAAATACAGTCACGCTAAATTTCAATTCATAAACACTCACTCACGGTAATTTTTTAATACTTACATTCACGCATGCTTCCGTCATTTTACTTCCATCATTCACGTAAACGATGCCCATTCCCACTTAATATACTTTAGAGACAGGGAGAGCTTAAAAAAATCGAAATCAGTTAGAGTCGGTATTCCTTTATCCAAAGATGTAAGTGACTCGCTAACATTATTTAGGAGACACACCAACAGAAGTCCTAATGCCAGGTTTTGGATTAGTGTTCGAAAACCCAAAAGTATCTAGTATAACGAACCTACAGAACTAGGCCAAGTTAATGATAACGAAGACAGTGCTGTAGGTGCCTTTAAATAAGCCGTTTGAATACAAACCTCGAGAATGCAACAGAAAAAAACGTAAGATTTTATGAATTGCAATGTTGAATTTTTATTATGCTATATGGCTATTGGAAGTGTATTATTGGTCCTGCACAAAATTGTACACGAAGTAAGGTTTATATTGTAAGACCAAAAACTGGAGAATTATTATGTTTACTAAGATTGTTACCGGATGTTCGTAACTTAAGGTTTTGCAAATGTTAGCAGCAACCAATGCGTATTAAGCTATCGACTTGCGAAAATCTTTGGGGAACCTTGCAGGTCAATATAGGAAAAGTTAACTAAAAGCACTAATAAAGCCGGATATATTCTAAATGCAAAAGCCAATAGGTTAGTGGAAGCAGTGCAAGCTACTACATCAAATAACCGTACTGGTGTCTTTACAACTTCATTTACGTTAAACGAAAAGTTTTAGTTTATCAACATATTGTCAATAGAGTAATTTTAAAACTACTTAATAAATGTTTAGCAAATTATCTTTGAATAAACCACAGTGCATTATCATGATCATGTTACTGATTGTAATTCTTTTTTAATAAAAGTACAACATTTTGTTAATTTTTATTTTATTTTATTTTGTTTTACGTGTTTTAAGTTATTTGTCTAATTTTTCCCTAAAGGTATCGGTAATCACACTTAACACTGTCTAGTTGATTTTGCAGAGGTGGCTGCATGGGCTGGCTTGTGGCAGGAACTTGACTTAATGGACAATGTTTTTTTTTATCTTT
>NDXZ01012741.1:0-24526 GCA_003055125.1 Paykullia maculata
ACAAATAAAATACTACTAAACACTACGTAAAAGTTAAACCCATTTCTTTTGAAAGACCAAAAAATTTTTATATTTTAATCTAAAAACACGTACGAATGTAGCGTGCGCAACGCAGTATTTGCCCATATATAAACTATATATCTAAAAAGAAATAAAAAGTACCTGCTTTAAGGATAGAGTAAGCAATTTTATCAAAACTTTAACAAGTATTTTACCCTCCACTACAAGTAGCGAGGATTTACAATACATATGTATTTAAGTTTATCATTCCGTTTGCGACCTTATAAAGTATACATATATGTTAAGTCGATTTACCAATTTTTCCGGGAATATTTCTAGATGGTAAAAATATTTACAATTCTGGGTGACCTATGGGAGATACAAAAAGTTAATTTCTACCAACACACGGACTGATGGACAGACGGATATGGCTAAATCAAATTCTCTATTTTTTAGGGAAAGGTTTAAAAAAAAATTACAAAGAAAAATTTCAAAATCAGCCTTTTGATTATATTGTAGGTCAAACATATAATATTTTTCTTCTCTTTTAAAACATAATTTTTTTTAGAAAAAAAAAACGCCATAAAAAATATACTCCTGATAAAACCACAAAAAAATCTTAAAATAATTTATAATTCCCCTTACCCGGCAACCATGGCATCTTACTTTATTAAAAAGTATATTTAAAAAAAAATTTTAAATTTATATTGAAAATGAAAATGAAAATCATTAACCTAAAAAATATAGCGGCTTCGATAGTTGTCCATTTGATAAATGTTTTAAGTGCAAATGTTTGGTTGTGCATAATTTCGCGAATCATTTCACAACAAATTAAAAATAAATTTAACTTTCGCAAAAATTATAACAAATTGCACGGACTAGACAAGATGAGTGAATAAAATAAAATGTGTTCTTTTTTTCCTTTTTTCTCTATGTATGAATAACATCCCTTACAATGTTTATGCAAACATGCATACATATGTGCATACACACATGCATACATTTATAATTATGTACAAAATGCCAATGATATGCATTATTGCATACTTAGATATGTGTACATACATACATACATACATAAGTATGTATATTCAATTAATAAATAATTTATAAAATATTTGTTAATGTAAAAAGAGTAAATTTGGAACACCTGACGTTTTAAATGTTGTTGTGTGGGATTTAATTATAAATAATTTACATAACGTCAACATATTATTGGTTTGGCATATATGCCAAAAAGTAGGTTTAAAAAAATTTTGGAACAAAACTATGAATTTTGAACGTTTTTATTCGAAAGGTAATAAAATTTAAAAAAAAAAGAAATTTGTAATAAAATTTTTAACAAAGTTTTTAATATGTATAAAAATTCGAACTTTATGATTTTGACGTCGATTTATTTTAAATTTTTTTTTTTTGTGCCGTTTGGAGAAAATATTCATCAGACGTTAAAATTGGGGACAAAAAGCAAAGTCAATATTTAATATCTTATAACTTATATGTAGTATAATAAATTCAGCAAATGCGCGCATTTTTTAAAAATAATAAGCTGAAGTTATGTTTTTATTACGATGAATTGTTTAAATTGATATCTACTTTTACCCAGTTTTTAGTTTTTAATTGTTTTTATTTTTTTATTTATTTTTAGAGTTCAAATTTGTTCCAAAAAGGATGTATTATTTAGATGTCGGTAAATAATGCAGAAGCTATCATCCATCACTGGTGGGAAAGCAGATCGATTGTATTGCATATATACAAATATACTATGTCTGCGTCATCTTATTAGATATTTTAGTTTTTTGAATTTCTTATTTTTTTATTTTTTATTTATAAATAAAACGTGTGAAAAAGACTAACCAACTTTTGTTTATTAAAATTACACCAGGCGATCAGAATTTTAAGATGGTAGGAGGTGATCTTTTTTATTTATTTTTCACAAAAAATGCATTTTAAATAAGTGAATAAAGTGTTATATACTTTTGGGCGCATGTTTAAGCTCGGTTTTTTGTACATCCTTAAAGTATGCTGCTCATTTCAAACATAGCTTAATTTTAACAGGATGAGTCAGGTACGTAAAATTGCAATTTTTATTTTTAAGCTTTCTAAGAATTCTGGGCGCCTGGTATGAAGATCACAGTTTTAAATAAGTTTTAACAAAATTACGAGAAAAAATATATTAAAAATCTTACTTTAAACGAAGGATGGCGAAAAATTATAAATCATGATCATGGATAGGGAAAAACAGTTTTTTCTTTGTTTAGGCAAGGTCCGATTTTAAACGAGTATTTTATTTATTTATCAAAGACTAAATAAATCAACATAAAAAATTCCATTTTTGGTCTTTTGTAAAACGAGGGTTCGGCGAAGTTTTATTCTAACAAGTAATAAATAAATATTTTTATGTATAACTTGCCATAAACCATTATTTATTTTTTTAATTTCCTTTTAAAAACATAAAGTGTAGAATCGTTTTTTTGATTAAATACATATTTATGTAAACGAAACTACGTGAGGAATCAAAAATATAAAGAAATAAAGTGTTTGCTTCAAGATTTCATGGCGTAAACAAAATTTCTATATTAACCTGAAAATAGTTTAAAAATACTTACCTACAAAATTTTGTCTACATAAAAGAATTTATGTGGGAGGGAGAAGCAGAGAAAAATGAGTTATTAATTTTTTATGTATTTTTTATTTTTATTTATTTAATAAATCTTTTATTTTTTTTATTTTTTTCTTAATAAATATATATACATACATATTTTTGTATGTATGTATATATAACATAGAAAAACTTTTTAAATGCATAAAGGTGTCTTAACGATTCTTATTAATTAAAGAAAACCAAATAATTACAACAATAATTACAATACTCCATTTTAAAAAAATAATAAAACGTGTGGAAAAGAACCAACTTTTGTTTAATAAAATTACACCAGGCGATCAGAATTTTAAGATGGTAGGATGTGATCTTTTTTATTTATTTTTCACAAAAAATGCATTTTAAATTGTTATATACTTTTGGGCGCATGTTTAAGCTCGGTTTTTTGTACATCCTTAAAGTATGCTGCTTATTTCAAACATAGCTTAATTTTAACAGGATGAGTCAGGTACGTAAAATTGCAATTTTTATTTTTAAGCTTTCTAAGAATTCTGGGCGCCTGGTATGAAGATCACAGTTTTAAATAAGTTTTAACAAAGATGATGAGAAAAAATATTAAAAAAAGTAAACTAACTTTTCTTTTGAAAGGCACGGTCTGCTACGATTATTTTTTGTCAAAGATTAATTAAATCAACATAAAAAATTCCATTTTTGGGCTTTTGTAAAACTGGGGAAATTCTATGCTATTCGTTACCAAAACTAATTCTTCTGATTAGGTACATATTTATGTATCTTACGTACTTAATGAAAATTTACGGGATGAATCAAAAATATAAAGAGATAAAGTGTTTCTAGTTTGCTTAAAGATTTAATGGTGTAAACAAAATTTCTTTATTAACCTGAAAATAGTTTAAAAACACTTACCTACAAGAATTTACGTGGGAGAAGCAGAGAAAAATGCGTTTTTACTTTTTTATATAATTTTTAGTTTTATTTATTTAAATCTTTTATTTTTTTATAATATTTTTTTAGCAAATACATATACATACAGAAGTATGTTTGTATATACATACATACATATGTATGTATAACACAGAAAAACTTTGAAAAATGAATAAAGGTGTCTTAACAATTCTTATTTTATTTTAATATCATAAATATTATCCTAAAAAATGACTTATCTATTTATAAAATATATGACACAGATTAATGAAAACCAAATAATTACAACAAACGTTTTGAATACTTTTTTTTATCGACGCCGAAGAGCCTGTGCTTGAACATAAAAAAATATACCTACATTCATTCATACATATGGAAACATATTTACATATATACAAATAAACAAAAAAAATAAAATTAATAAAATGTTGCTTTAGAGGAATAGATTAATTAAATTTCTTGTCGACAAATGACAAGTTTTTTTTACACATAAATTGTCTTTTTTTGTTGATTTTTTTTAAATTAATTTTTTTCAAACCAAATTTATTAAATTGCAAAAATTTTTTTTTCTAATTTATTTTATTAAAAAGTGTGATAACTTAGATACATATATTAAAACCCTAATTAACTCTTAAATACATGATTTTTTAATTTTCGTAAAAATATTAAAGCAAATAAGAACTTTTTTTTTAAACTGATTACCTGGGGGCAAATTACGGCATTCGATATCGATCGAAAATAAAAAATTCTAATTAGAATTCCTATACCAAATGCATAGAAAACTCGATCGATCGAACAAAATTTCATTCGATATCGAATGCCGTAATTTGCCCCCTGATAAAATAAAATTTTTTTAATTAAAATATATGGAAGTATATGTAAGTAAAAATCAGCCATCAAGCTCAAATATCCTCACCAACGATATTGAAAAAAAGATCGATATTTTTTTGCATTTGCCCATCCCGGTAGTTGCCAGGTTGCCAGTCAGGGTACTTTTGTTTATTTTTTGGGTTTATACCTATGTAAGTTTAGAATGTGAAATTATGGCCTATTGATCCCGATTGAGTAAAAAAAATCATATTGGGGGCGGACAAGCACTCTTTCAACCGTAAGTGTACTTTAAATCATTAATTAATTTCAAAATATACATAGGTAAATAAATTGTGTTTTAAAATTTCGTAAATTAAATAATTTGGGGAAGTAAAGAAAGTAAAGAAAAATTAAAAATAGCAAAACGCAATTTGAATGTTAAAAAATATTTAAAAATACGCTAACGAAGAAGCGGGCTAAAAGCTAGTATTACATACATAAATATGACAAAATGCATTTATTTTATTTTGATTCCACACCAGTGATTTTATTTAATGTTTTTTTAAATACAAATTGTATTTCACAATTTTTTTTTTGCAAAAACATAACAGTTTTGTTTTAAATTTTTTACAGTTAATCAATTAAAACAAGTAATAAGTTGTGAAAAGTTCAATTGTTTTAGTATGACTCCTTTTATATAATTTTATTCGCACTGATTCCTGAATAATATTCTGTTAATTCTTCTAATTTCTGTTTTTGCCAATTGCAGTTTATTAAAAACAGTAAAATTAATTTTAACTCGCAGTTTGGAAAAAAACCAGCTGTCTTTTTTGTTTTAAAATATTGCCTTTCCTTTAATTTCTCAATCTCCTTTAATATTTTTGCTTTTTGTTTTTGTAGATCTAAGCATTTTTCCGTACAAGTGGGAGCATCGTCTTCAGCAAACGCCAACCCCAACACCGTCACCAATACAATGCCAACAATAACAATTTTAAAAAACTTCATTGTAGTTTTACTATAAATTTTTATTTTTAACTTTCTGTTTTATTCTTTACTCAATGAGCTATTGACTTCAACTGTAATTGCTTTTCAGCCTCAACTCCACTATTTATAGTTAAAATTTTAAACTGTTTTTGAAGAAATATGCGCAATACGTTGACGCAAAATATATTATATGCTTTGGTTTTTTGCCTTAATGGAACTTTATTAACATAAAAGGGCTGCGCAATACCTTAAAGAGTATTCTCAAAATATTCAAAAACAAAACAGAAAAGGGGTGCTCATAGCTAAAACTGTGATTGTATTGGTGAGATAGTTTCCCATCAAACACAAAATCAACCGTTTGAAATATGATGCTGCATTATATATCTTAAGGTAAACTTTTATACATTCGAACTTAAAAAAAAAATGTTTAAATTGCATTTACAGATGGTTTTATTCAATAGAAGGAGAAAAATGAATGACCATTTCTGATAAAAAATTTAATAAGCATATTTTTGATAAAATTTTGCAAAAACTAAATTATATAAATAGGTGTATAACTTAATTTGATGGATCAGCAGAAAAGGTAATTAGCAAAAAGCAAATAAATTTCAAAAGTGCTAATTATATCAATTTGAAATTAAACACTTTGGTTCGCTGGGTAAGCACACGAGAAAAAAATAAAATAGCATCCGCCTCATGTGTAGTCGTCGCTTGCTTTTCAACGACTAAATGAAAGAGAATAAGAATATGTGTGAGTTGTCTCCGCACAATTGTGCAATGAAGTGACCACCATTGGTGTACAAAACAAACAAATACTAATTTTTGCTCTATTGTTAAGCTCATTTTAGCATATGGTTCAGTAAACCCAAGTTAATGAATGTGCTTGTGCATTGTTTTTAGTAGATTATAATTTACTTATTTAATTTTATTTATTTATTTAATTTTAATTATTAATTAAAATAATATTTTTCTTTATGTTATTTCAAATAAAAAGGTGTTTTCGATTAACAAATAACTTTATTGACGTACATACATACGTACTTCCATACACACAAAATATAATTTAAAAAATATTAACATTTGAGTTCCAATTTTTAAGTACTTTTTTCGTATTTATTTTTTCAGTAATTTAGCTAGCAATATAAGTGCAGTTTATTCAAAACATTATATCAGTCGCTTGAGATAAATTTATTTTATTATTTATTTATTATTAGCCGACCAACATTATAATAAAATCGGTCACCTAAATGCAAAGAAAAGTGGCGGTCGGCAAAGTATAGGATTCCTATTTCCCAAAATGGTTTTAATTAAGGTCGTCGCGACGCCGGTACGGCCAATCTGTATTGCTTGGGTAGAAATTACAAACGGAATGACAAACCTATATACTATACCCTTGCCACATGTGTGAAGGGTATAAAAATAGTTACAATTTTTAATAAAAAAACTTTAAAAAGTAATTTCTTTTAAAAAACAAGTAAGAGCGCTGTATTCGGCTGTGTGTGTATACATATGATACAGATGCCCTCTTTTTTAAATATATTTTTATCAAAAAAATGCTGATATTACCTAAAAACACGCCTTACTACATGCTCTACTTAGAAACTGGTTTAAGCTCCTTACACTTGGAAACTTTTAAGCTTCGCTTTGACTACGTTAAAAGAGCTTTGCGCTTACCGAATAATAGATTACCTCGTTTTGTTGCTGAAAAGATTATTGCAAAAAAGTCTTATAGGGCTGAAGATGGTAATAATTTTGTTCCCGAAAATACGCTAAAACCTTTATGTTCATACTCAACATCAATTTTTTAATCTTTTAAAATTAAGGAAATAAGAGACTTAATTGCGGATGCAAAAAGCTCACAATTCCACAATCTATACTCGCAGTTAGATTATTATATAAAACCCATTTCGGATTAAAATTTTTCGTCCAGAGCTACAAGCTGGTTAATAAAAGCTAGAGCTAGATTATTAGATCTCAATGCTAGGTGCTTCAGAAATTCATCAGTAGGACTATGAACACTATGTAACTTATATGCAACTGAAACTATTTTTCACTTCGTTGGAGTCTGTACAATTTATAACACTGTGCGACAGTGAAAAAAGTACACAGACTTGGCTATATAGGTTCGAAAGTACTACTTGAGCTGAGTAAGACCCTAGCCCCTTTTGCAATATCAGTTCGCGTTTTGATTTTATGGACCTTAACATATTGGGACACTTGGTGAATTTTCCCAAAAATGGTACCATAACCTTTTAGCTAATAACTCATTCAGACTTGCTGATAGCGTTTAAATGTCTTTGGCAAAGTTGTAAGTATAGGTACCTACTACGGCAAAGTTGTAGGTAAGTATCTAATGAACAAATCTTTGAACATTTGATCGCCAGAAAAAAATTTTTTTGTACATTTTTTAAGAAAATGCAAAAAAATTTGGATTTATTTTTACTTTTTTTTTAGCACAGCTCGCAGGAATCTTTCTTTTTTTTCCATACTATCTTCTACAAAAATGTAGGTTTTTTGCGAAAACCACCGTTTTTTGAAGGACAGTTTTTTATTTTTTTTGCCATAACTCGCAAACTGCTGAAATTTTTATATTACTATCTTTGACAAAATTGTAGCTAGAGTAAAATAGAATAACTTTTGTGAAAATAGGCACCCTAAATAGCTTATAAAGCCACTTTGTACCTCAAAAATGGTAGTTTCTCACATGTGGAAAAAATTAATAAAACACCTTTCTTTTATATTGTACTATTTGTTTGATATATTTGATATACATATGAGACTACTTTTCCTTCAAAAAACGGTGTTTTTTACCAAAAAAAAAGGTAATTTTTGCTAAATAAGTCATCTGAACATGTTCAGATCGTATAGGTATATTCACAAAAGTTGTTCTATTTTACTTTGGCTACATTTTTGTAGAAGATAGTATGGGAAAAAAGAAAGATTCCTGCGAGCTGTGCTAAAAAAAAATTAAAAATAAATCCATTTTTTTTTTTCCTTTTTTTTAAAAAAATATACAAAAAAAATATTTTTCCGGCGATAAAATGTTCAAAGGATTGCTTATTAGATACTTACCTACAACTTTGCTGAAGATATTAAAACGCTATCACCAAGTCTGAAAGAGTTATTGGCTAAAAGGTTATGGTACCATTTTTCAGAAAATTCACCAAGACTCCTAATATGTTTAGGGCCAAAAAATTAAAACACGAACTAATATTGCAAAACGGGGCTAGGGTTTTACTCAGCTCAAGTAGTACTTTGCAAAAAATAGTTTTTTGTCGCACAGTGTAATGAATTCAGGTTAAAATACTTTAGTAAAATCACACTAACTTTAAATGAGGTTATAAATATATTAAACGGTACTGATTATTATAACATGTTATATAAATATTTAGAAATTTTCTTAAAAAAATATCTAATATGTTATATGGTAATTTTTTTGATTTTATATACAAATAAATCACTTTATTTACAAATTTACAACAAATGAATTAAATGCTTGCAATAAATGAGTTAAATTGATTTTATAAACAAATTTAAATTAAATGTAAATATGTAAATGTAGTTGTTGAAAACAAATGAATTAAATGAAATTTATGCTTACGCAAATTTAAAATTATGTTAAGTTTAAGGATACAATTTTAAATCAGCTTTAAATGCCAATCTGTCTCTCAACTATTAAGTTATGCCAACTATAGATATTAACAATATTAAATCATTAAGATTGTAATATATTTTATTACATTTATTAACTGCCTGGTCCACAAAATGCGAAAGTTTTTTTCTTTCGAACAAATATATTTCAAACAAAAACAAATTTTAAACTTTTTGTTTTTGTTTTTGTTTGAAATATATTTATTCGAAAGTAAATATTTTTTATTGTTTTAAATACATCGACGTTAACATTAATAGCTGTGACAACACTATATAAAGCATTCTCAGTATCTATTTCTTGTTAAAATAAACAGCGAAAGCAAACTGTAGAAAAAGTGCAATGCTAAAAATCGGAAAAATTTTAGCACCCAAACAGCAACTATGTTTTGCACATGGAATTCATCTGGCAGTTATTGATGTTTTTTACAAAGCTTTTCGTTGCGCAAGCGAAAATGAAGTATATTTATCGGATGATGATAATGATTAAAGTTTTGACTCTATTTCGTTTTGGGTAAGTGAAAAAATAGTAAACTCACTGATCAACTTTACATTGAACCACTAATGAAAAAGTCAGAAAAATTAAAAAATATTTCGAAAGTTGCCTACAAATAATGAGGTTTTGCAAAAATACGTTAAGAAGATAAGGAGAAAACATTAAAACGTATTCTAGACTGCAAACATGGTGGAACACACTCTTTGATATGTGCAAACGATTTTGTGAATTGTAAATACCTATTAAAAAAGCATTATTAGATTTAAAATCACAACATGTAACTGATGAAGAATTTGCTCTACTAAAACAAATAGTATTTATTTTAAGCCCACTAAAGGCAACAGTTTAAGCCCTTTGTCGCAGAGTGATATGAATCTATATAAAGCCAATGCTGCCCTTTCATTTATGTTCGAATAGATTTTAAAAATGGATTGCAAATTAAGTGATGAACTTGGAAAAGCTCTTCTTAAAAGAATACAGGACAGAAGAGCAACTTACTCAACACTTTTAAGCTTTTTGCAGAATCCAAAACTAACTTATGATTTTGATAATTATTTTAATAAATAAAAAAGTTAATATCTCAAATTCGAAATAATGAAACTTCCAGTGATTTACCTGCAGAAGATTCTGATTCGGATTTATCATTATTTGAAGAAAACATTGTCAATTTAAATTTTTCAACAGATGGACAGACGGACAAGGCTAAATCGACTTCCCTATCTATTAGGATTCAGAATATATACACTTTATGGGGTCGTAAATTAATATTGTAGAAATTACAAACGAAATGACAAACTTATATATACCCTGATCACCTGTGGTGAAGGGTATAAAAATGATTTGAATTAAAATATATATAGAGTAAGTAAGAACTTGTAGCCTTAGCAAACAAAATTATTTACAACAAGAAACAATTAGTCATCCCAAAACTCAAATACCCTAAACAATATCACAGTACATACTTGCAAAATTTCGTATATTTTAAGTAAAGCTTTGAATTGAAAACCATGTTTGAATAGGAATAACTTTTTTTTAAACCTTAAATAAATATTAAGGAACATTTTCGTTTACAACTTGAATTTATTTGAAATTGTATATAAAGATAGAAATAAAAACAAAAAAGGGAAGAAAAACAATTTTTAATCATATATCCTTACAAAGAATTAAAATATTTAGAGCAAACGTAAATAAAAATAGAACCAACAAAAAAACAATAAGTCCGCGCATGCAACAACAATAAGCAGACACTTGCCCTTGAACGTTTTTGAATGCTTAAACCCAGACTGATTTTTCTCAGAGAAGCAACCGGTACAAAATATTTCTGAATGAAAACACCTGATAACAAATTCAGTCAAAACCTGTTGAATGTTATTTTAAGTCAATACGCAGCCTCCCATTTTTTTGTTTTGGTCCATTTTCATAAATAATTTTTTATACAACAGCTGTTAACAAATTGAAAACACAGAAGCCTGTTAATTTTGTTCTCTTTTCAAAATATGTTTGTTAAAAAATGCGCTGATTTAAAAAGTCTATACTCGATGGTGAGAATAACGGACTATTTTTTCTCGATATATTAAAAGGATGGCAAACAAATTCCTTTTCGACGAATATCTAATTAATCGTTAACTTAATAAATTAATTGTAAAATTTCAATTGTGATTATTGTTCAATAAACATATCTGTTTTTCTGTTGTTTTTTTTATACCCTTCACACACACACATGTGTTAAGGGTATATATAGGTTTGTCATTCCGTTTGTAATTTCTTCAATATTCATTTGCGACCCTATAAGGTATATATATTTGGGATCCTTATAGATAGGGAAGTCGATATAGCCATGTCCGTCTGTCCGTCTGTTGAAATGTTGAAATCAAGTTTTCGTAGCTCCCATAGGTCACCCAGAGTTGTATATAGTATCGAACTTTTGGAAATGCTTTCGAGAAAATCGGTATTGAAAACTGGCAAGATCCATTAACAACCGGCTGAGATATAAGACGACCGCCTCGTTTTCTTAAGTTTTTTACTCAAAAATTATTATATTTGTGTGTAAGTCTTTTGGGGAATTTTAAAGAAAAATATTTTCGATTTTAAGCGAAAAACATTTTTTTTCGAGACATAAGCAGAAAAAATTTTTTTTTCGAGATATCGGCAAAAAAAATTTTTTTTTTTTTTAACACAAAAATGATTATATTGGGAAAAAAAATGTTTGTGTATTTTGAAAAAAATTTACCAATTTACACACATAGAGAACGTAGTGAAGGGTATATAAGATTCGGTATAGCCGAATATAACGCTCTTACTAGTTCTAACTAGTTTAGATTTAATTTTTTTTTATCCTTCACGCTAGGTATCGTTATCGGTCGATATATATCGATTTGAAAATATCGATATATCGATATTTTTGTAAATTCATAAAATACAGGAAAAACAAACTTTATATAACAAAAAGTAATTTTTTAATAATGTTTAACGGTTAACATAGAAACAATTAATACAGAAAACTAAATTGTGGCAAAACTACGAACTAAGGCGCTGCAAAAATATAATTTACCCAGCAATTATCAGATACTGACATAAAGATCACCCTATGTTTGATGTGTTTACCTGTTAAATAGCCTCTACTATAGGGAACTGCCAGATTTACTGCTAAAGCAACTCTTTTCGAAGGGACCGAGGAAGCGTGACAAATTAAATATCTCAGGGCGACTTTAGAAAGAACAGGCGTGAAATGCTGGACACACACAACTTCACATCGTTATTGCTTTGTTGAAAATACGTTAAGAACAAAACAATGTAATCGAAATATTATTCACAAGTCATGCTCAATATATTGAACAGCTAATGCTGAATAAACCCCAACTATAAATTTGCATATACATATTTTTAATTTTAACACTTGACAGTTACGGGTTTGAATAAAATCTTGTTGATATTGACTTGCAAAGACCTTAAACGGGATCAAATTAATTGCGCCGTAACTGTCAAACAAACATTATAACAGCCTAATCGATAACGACTGTGACAAGAAGTTTTTTTTTTACAAATAAATAACATAAAATACAAAACCGTAGTTAAAAAATATCAAAATTAAGTTGCAAGAAAAAATATTGATATATCGATATATTGCAAAGTAAAATATCGAAGAAATATATCGATTGATATTTACAAAATATCGATATATTGATATATCGATATTTTTTGCCCAACCCTACTTCACACATGTGGCAAGGGTATATATATATATAAGTTTGTCATTCCGTTTGTAATTTCTACAATATTCATTTGCGACCCTATAAAGTATATATATTCTGGATCCTTGTAGATAGGGAAGTCGATTTAGCTATGCCCGTTTGTCCATCTATCCGTCTGTCCGAGTGTTGGCTAAAATCAAGTTTTCATAGCTCAATCAGACTTGTACGTGGTATCAAACTATTGGAAATACTTTTGAGAAATTTGAAAACTAGCAAGATGCATTAATCCGGCTGAGAGATAAGCAAAAAAATTATTGCTTTGCAGCTTTGAGATAAACTACGGATACATATATTTGAAAAAAAATTGGACCATTTGGCCCAAATGGGCCACACATTGCGAAGGGTCGATTTCAATTATGCGGGGGTTTTTTAATAGCTACAGTCCTTTAAACAAAAAAAACTTTGGGTTAGTTATTATATAAGTTGTAAGAGGAAATTTTAAAAATTCTGAGGGGATAATAACATGTTTCTAAGGTGTGCTTAGCCCCCCGTCCAGACCGACCCACTTAAGCCGCACTCTGAACTGATATACGAATGGTTAATTAAAACAATGCACTTATGAGAAACAAGTCCTTTAAAAAATTTACGCGCGCAATGCTTTTCTACCCATAGTGATTAATCGATTAGTAATTTTTTTACAATATTATTTGTTTTTGTAGTTGGTCGACTTTTTGTTTTTTTCCATGTGTTTTTTATCATTAACAAGTTAGGCTAGTAGTAGTATTTCTGCTTGAAAAAATAAAAAGCACACAATAATATTTGTTATTTTTAATAAAAAGTTTATGTAGCTTTTATAACAAAAGCAAAAACCAGGTGCAGGTCGTTTTCCCTAATTTTTCCAATACAGCAAATTACAAATACATTCAACAATTGGTTACTTGATCCAGATCAGTAGGATGTCTAGGGGTATCTGAAAACTTGATTTAAACAGAACAAATGGACTTTGGTAAGCCGTCTTCCCAGTTCAAATAATTTATGAATTTTGTAGAAACTGCAAGCGGACTAAGAAACATATTCATATGTATTATGTTTACACATATCCTTGTGACTTATCGTGATATGCTAGTGTAAGGAAACTTTCAGTTATGACTGCATAATACATACATACATACATATATATTAATACGTATATGATACTTTTGTTAACAATAAATACATATATTGTCTGTACATATAAAAGTGTTTTGAATTAATAACAAACTAGTTTACAATAAAAAAAATGTTCATTTGAAACCTTAATTTGTTTACATTATCACTTTCTTATTCTGTTGCTAACTTAAAATTTTTGGCCAATTTTACGCTATTTTAATAACATCTTTCCAGTCGATTACAACGTATTCTGTTTATTATTATCGATTGATTTCGATGCGGTCAAATGCCTTGGCCTTGGACGTTTCTTTGGTTGTAGGGAATATAATCTACCGCTACGCGGTGGCTTTGCATGCTGTTCGGTCAGGGAGTTGTTATGTGTTAATTGATAACTGAAACGAAAGAGAAATAAGTAAAAAATGAAAAAGTCAATTTGCATACAATTATAATGTAATTAAAATGACACAGAAATGTTTGCATAAGGGCGTGTGTGCAAATATAATAGTTGAGATCATAAACATATTATTACACAACCCTTTTAGCATGTAAAGTTACAGTTTACTTTCGTTGGTCACTGCACCACTACTCACTTTAGTTCAAGTTTAGCAAGACGCTGTTTAAGTTTCGCTTGACTTGCTGTATATTCAGCTAATAGACGTGCCAGTCTCATGTTAAGATTTTCCACAGAAACTTCTAATTTCTCAATACCACTCTCAATGCTGTCGTGCACGCGTTGTGAATCTATAAAATTTAATTGGTTAATTATGTTTCCAAGAAATATAAAAAAATAAGTAACAAATTTAAAAATATTTAGAAAACTTAGTAAAATCCTATTTACAATATATATTGTTAAGGGGCTGCAAAAATTCGACAAAAAAGTATAAAAAAAACACTGATAAAAGTTTGATTTTGTATATGAAAGAATCCTTTGGTTAAGTATAATAAAAACATATATTTTTCTCATTTACAATCTAATGCACATTAAAAGAGCCAGTAATTTAAGACTGTTAATGTATTTTCCCCCAAGAAAACCCTTTATTCAAACAATGAATTTATATATTAAATTAATGAAATTTGTCATCGAAAACCAGCTAATGAAGTGTTTCATTGCATTAATAAAGAATGTTTCGTTACATTTATGAACCTAGAATATGAAACTATGTTGACCTAATATGAAGCCGTTTTATTGGTTTAATGAAACATTTTCATTTAATAACCGAAAACCTTTCATTAAATAATTTTTCTGTTATTTATTGACACTGTTACATTGTAAAGATAAAACATTTACATTCACTTTATGAAACTTCATCACTTTTATAAATATAATGAAAGGGTTAATAAAATATATTAAATTAGAATTTTTTACAAATATTTTTTTTTTACGAACTTTTATTTGTTTTAAGACAATTATTTTTAATTTTATTCTGGCTTGAGTTCAATTTTTAAATTTCTAAGAAATTTAATTTTTGTTTTTTAGTAATAATGAATGAATGATAATTGAAAAGTAAGTTTTGCCGACACCAGCCGAGTGGAATGCATTTTCGAAACCAGCTACGATTACATCAGCAGCACCTTTTGATCGGTATTAGTGTTGAATGCAATTATTACGAAAAAACAAAATTTAAGTTTACAAAAAGTAATATTAAATTACTTTAAATTTTAAAGTTTGTTTTTAGTTTAAAGCTGTCTATATGCTGCATTTTACTGATGCTTATGCTAGATCATTAATACACGTGTTTGTCAACAACAAATATTTGATCATACAAACTTTAAAAACGTGTTTTTTAATGGAATAACAAAAGCACCACCCTCGATTCAATGTAACAGAATAAAAAAATCCTTTTTGTGAAACCCCACATTTGGTAGTAAATTCTTTTTAATTTTTTCGTTTTTGAAAGTGTTTTTTTTTGGGAATCTTAATTGAATCTTTAAAACAAAACAATTTTTGTTAAATGAGATGTAAATGCTTAAAATATAAAACTCTTAATTGAAAGCTCAACTGATTGTGAAATAAAATAATTTAAAAATTTACCACGTATTTACTTTCACTTGCACATCTCACTTCAATATGTCTAATATTAGTACAAATAAAACCTTAAAATTGTAGCAAAGAAACTTTCTTCATTACCTCCCAACGAACAGTATTATAGTATATGTGTACAAGCTTATTTCATTTTAATTAAATCTTTTTTTTTTACTAAACTTACCGGCAAACACTTGTTCGTCGAGTAAACCATCTTTGCGTAACAATTGACAACCTCTTTCGGTTAGAGTGGCACGTGCTTCCGGATAGTCAGCTAATGTTTCCCATAGATCACGTTTTGCCAAACAAAACAAATCTGAATAGCCCAACGAACGTACATTTGCCGTACGTCTATTGCCTGTACGATTGCCGGCAATCTCCAATACCGACACCTCACCAAACACAGAGCCTGCGCCCAAGGTAGCGAATACAGTGATACCATCATCTGCCACCACTGACAATTTACCTCTTTTTACAATATACATCTCTTTGCCTACATCACCTTTGCGACAGATGTAATCGCCTGGACTAAAGACTTGCAGTTTTAGTTTCAACACCAAAGCTTCGAGCAGACCTGGCTCACAGTCATGAAATATGCGCACCTGTTTCAGTGTGTCCATATGTACTTGTATGGCTATTTCTGCTTTAAGCTTGTCGGGTAGGGCTGCCAGCACACGTTCTTCGTCTAGAGCGCCACTTTGCGACCAGGTATAGGCGAACCAACGTATAACACGTGCCTCAAGTTCATGACCAACTTTACGAAAAGCCATATACTGTTTAACGCCATCCATGCGATTTTGAAATTCAACACGGGCCACATTCATGTTGGAGATCATCGAGCCAATGTTACCTGTTAGTTAACAGTTTTAGGAAAAGTTGAAAAAGAGAAGGGGAAAATTACAATTTTAGTTTCAAGAATTTAGTTAGCATTAAGTTGACATGAAAAAAAAGGTTAATTACTATTTAAAGTCTGAGTTTTGGTTTAAAGAAAGAAAATTATTTCATTACTCACTCGTCTATCGAGAAAAATAAATTATAGAAATAATTAGACAGCTTGACTAATTTTATGTGCATTTAAAAAGACTTCGTAGTCTTTTTTTTTTAATTCCGATAACATCATGTTCAAATAACTTGTGTCTGTGTTACAAACCCACTAAAGCAATTGCCTTTTAAAAATATTTCTGTCCATTCCACGTGTTCACAATTAATCCTTCCGGCATTAAAATATCACACTTGAATGTCATTTAAATATGTTTTTGTCTATACAAATATTTAAATCGTCTCAACTAACCACAATAATAAAAACCAATAAGTTCAGTGGCAAAGACAAAGAACAATAAAATGAACTTAAGTCTTTTAACTGAAACTTACACTTGACAACATAAAGAAGCAATAATGAGAGAGCACAAGTTAAATGAGAATTTTTTAGACACGCAAGCAAATTAAATGCTTCAATTAAGCTAAAGAAAATACACTTGAGTTTTCAGGAATACATTAATCCAAACACAAGCCCTTTTGCACACAGACACAAACACATAAAAACACACAGCTACGAAAATATTCTTGATTAACACAGAAAAAAAACCAAAGAAGTACAAAAAATAATGTTAGAGTCAGTAGAGTCTGACCATATTATACCCTACACAACAATATCTATAGTACACTATAAGATAATGATTGATCATTATATTAGGGTTCTATTAACCCATTTCCATCCTCTGTTCGCACACAAAATTGAATCATTTTGATCGGTAATTTTTTTTGTCTTATTGAACTGTTATGTTTAAATTTTTAATGCAGAAGTATATATTCTTGGCTTAAATTAATGAGAAATAAAAATTTATTTTTTATGCTATTTGCAATTTTTCAACACCACATATGTCGTCATATGTATTTATTGTACAAAAATTAAAATTTGTTAAAATGCAGTTTTTACAGCAACAAATAGAAAAAGTAAAATCAAAACAAAAAACTACAAAAAATTCCAACAAGGCTGTTGTAGACAATGGTAAATATTGCTGTTCGCAAGCTCTAACATTGGCTGCTATTCAACATATAAAATTTAATTTTTGGTCACTAATATGTCTTGAAAGTGTTTCAGAAAAGAGAAGACGTGTTTTGTGTTTATTTTCTGCCTATTGGCTCTGTATTTTGTGGTGTTTATTAGTAACTTTATAAAAGTTTAAAATAGTTCATATTTTGTGTGTGGATTTTATTTGAAACAAGTAGGTAGATATGTTAATAGAAGGAGCCTCGAAGGGTCTCATGTCCTATTGCGCTTGTTGTGAGCCACGTCCAGTATTGTGTCTGACATAAAGCACTGGGCCCTTGCATGCGCATTCTCTCTGTCCTATCCTCCTCCGTGTTATCCCATAGGACTTTAGTTATTCTTCCAACTGTCTCGTTGCTCCACAGTACCTTGTGGGTTATTTCTAGCCAGCTTTCTAACACGGCCTTTGTTGCCTGAAGTTTTCTTATTCATATTGCCAAATTTCTTGCCCGCTCATTTCCGATTACGCCTCCATGGCCAGGTACCCATATGATACATAATTGGCTAAAACAAGTAAGGGCGCTATATTCGGGTGTACCAAATCTTACATACCCTTCACCACGTGTAGGTATGTTATAGAAAGAAGTATATTTTCGTATGTATGTATTTATGCATGATTGTATGGCTTTATGTATGTATTTACATGTCCGAAAGATAATTGAATTCTTAGAAAACTAGATTTTTTTTGTAATAAAACATTTTTTTTCATAATGGTCTTTAGCCCATATATTTGTCGATTTTTGGGCAATTAATTTGATTGTTTTTAATGACCCGAAAGGCATATTCTGCACACAAATATACTTTTTTTTGGGCTTTATCTGAGCCAGTTAAAAAGCAACTTTACTGATTTTTAATAGTAAGAAGCTCGATGATGTTTCAAATAGTTTTACATCAGCACTACATTAGAAAAGTTTATTTCAGCAGATAGATGGACATGGCTCAATCGAATTCCCTATCTATAAGCATCCAGCATGTTTTATGGGGTCTCAAATAAAGATTGTAAAAATTACAAACGGAATGACAAACTTGTCACCTGTGGTGACGCGTTTAGTTTTGAACATTGAGGAAATAATGGCAATGACAGTATGGACACCGTTTGTGTGATTCTAACAGACAGAATCACTCAATTAGAGATGAGGAATACATAAGTAGATGAAAACGAAATTCCCATAAATGATAACGTTTATCTACGATTTATTATTTAAAAATAATAATGTTAAATAGCGGCCAACGTTCGCGCTTGCGAACACCGGTTCTAACGATCTCAGTAGGGCTATATAAATTTTGATAACGGATTTGAGTTTAGGAGCTCCACATCATCTTAGAACTTGAATTTTATTGAAATCGTACGACTTTTATGTTCGCGGCTGGAAAGTCGCTCAAAACGACTTAATCTGTCCTTAATGGTGCAAACTATTTTGTATATTTTATCTTAATGAATCTACTTGGGCATGTATGTATACAGTGTCACCTTGAGATAATTCTAAAACGATAATCACAAAGTTTTATTAAAGGATCTGTGTTTATGTAAAAATTACTTGTGTTAATTTCTGTTGTCATTTTAAAGTTTTTTACACTTTTATTGAATATGTAAAATATAATTTGATTTGTTAAGGACCCTTTGTAAAGTTGTATTTACATTATCTGATTTTTTATATAAAAGAAATTGTAAAATATCATTTTAAATGTCCAATAATAATAAACATATAAGTTTATGTCGCCTTTGTTAATTCTAGGTAAGAATTGATTGATTTTTTTTTTCAAATCTTTTACTCACCGACAATTGTAGCAAATATCAATACACCAGCCAAGAAGTCCGCCACTACAAATAAATATTCCGCATCATTTTCCGGTGTTGGTGTCTCTCCAATCGTTGTCAGTGTCAGTGTGGACCAGTAGAAACTATAGATGTATTGTCGTTGTAACGTGCTATTGCGTTCACCTTTCAAATTGTACACCCAGTTGTCGGTACCAAAACCCAGCGCATAACTTATCACAAAATACATGCAGGCATTCCAGTGTATTAACACCAAAATGGCCAATACCACTTTACAAATACGGAAGGCATTTGGATAGCCCGTTGCTGTTTCAGTCCGATCAAACCATTCCCACAGGCGTGGCAGTCGAAGCAGTCTATTGAGACGTACGATGACAGCACATGGTAAAAAACGAGGACCACACGAACTTGGAGACCACCAGATGTAAGAGATGTCAGTGGGCAACATCGAGATTATATCAAGGTACCAGCCTTTGTGAGTAAAATAATGGCGTCTTAATTTATAGGCATCACGTACAAGAAGACCTTGATCCAGGTAACCTTAAAAGGAAAAAGAGAAAAGTTAAATTGAAATTCTTAAACATGTTTGTAGTATTTTAGAAATTTAAAAAAAGTTTTTGTTCTATTTTAAGTGTTTTTTAAGAATAATATTGAAACACGAGGTGTTAAAAAATGTGTGGTAAAAATGCCATTTTTAAGTCGTAGTTTTAACGTTACGGTTCACGCTATAGAGAGTCAATGTAAGCTATGATAACCGGACAATTTCTTAACGCATTTCGATGGTCTGTGCTCTGTAATGGATATTGCAGCCATATATGGTATATCTCAAATTCAAATCTCGTTTCTTAAATTCATATTAAAGCCTTTTTTTTAGAAAAACATATTCTCTTTGTAATTTTTGTTAATACTTAAACATTATTGCTGTATTTATTTGTGAATAATAAAAAAATATTAAAAACCTCAAATATCATGCATCCAACTGTGTTTTTGCTTTCAAAATCAACTGAGTTGAAAACAGATATTTTAAATGACATAACATTTGGTTGTTGGCATTGCATAATAAAAACAATGGATCTCATGCATCATAAGTTAATAAATAGATACATTAGTGGAAAATGCATTTATTCGAAGAAAACAGCGGGTATTTTTACATAAAAAAAACTAAGTGAATGTTAATATCGTGTCAAGAAACGTATATGACACTAACAGTATGAAGGATTATACAAATGTATGTAGAACAAATACATGCAAGTATTTATTAAAAAAAAATAATAATTAAATATTACATAGTTGAGGAATAAATGTAGAAACTCAGTGAATTTTTTTTTATAGAATAAAGAAAATCCAATGTGCAAATTTATTAAATGTTATTTGTAGTTTGACCTTAAGAATATTTTTTAAATAATTTGTTTAGTCTTTTTAACAATATAACGTCAAAAAATATTCATGCCAAGAAGAAAAAAGCAATAGAGCAAAATGTAAAAAAAGTCTATATGAAGTGGGTAGTTGCTTTTAAATTTTACTTAATACTTTGTGCACCTTCCTCCTTTCTTAGTTTCTCTCTCTCTCTCTCTCTCTCTCTTCCATGAACTACATACTTTGCAAATAAAACTTTCCTTAAAAAGTTGTAATATTTCAAAAATTATTTTGGTTTAATATAAATTTTTGTTAACAATTGTTCTATTTTAGAAGAAGCCATATACCATATAACCCATATTTCGAGTTAATAGTACATGATACATAAGGTGTTGCAAAGTCTTGTGAATAAGCTAATAAAATTACATGCAGGGTAGCCATAGAAGCATTTTGTCCTAATTACATAACCTATTGTCTATTACATACTTGCAATAACGTATTATTTTAGTTGTGCCTTGTCGTTTGTATGGTCAGCATCGAAATTTATCAAGAAAAGTGATAACTAAGGCCATAATCTTATTTGCATTTGAAAATTTAAGAAAAAAATACATCGGTTTAAAAACTAAAAATGCATCTTCTGAAAAATAAAATATTTTAAGTTATGACGTTGTTGCAGCAAATGAGCGATATGTAATCGTTTTAAAATTATATTTATTAAATATTTTCTATCAATATTTTCTTTTTTGTTATAAATCGTCATTTACAACCCCTTTAGTTAATTCGTATTTGTTGTATTACTTTGTACTTGTTGTTGGCAAAATTTTCATTAAAATATGTCGTATTTGTATACAATTATACATTCATATGTACATATATCATATGTTTTAAAAATGTTCTATTATGTAACACTATTGTAAATAGTTTTTTTTATTTGACGTTTAAAAATGTATAGGTTCAACACTAAAAGCATAATTTTAAAATGTAATTTAATACAATGGGGAGTTGCAAGTTAAACAATGTTGTTAAAAAATGTATGAATTTATATAAAAGTTTATTTAGTTTGTAATGGAGTATTTTTTTAAGCTGTAAAGTTATTTCAAATCTTACTTTATAGCAACAACAAAAAATTCCTTTTAAAAAATTCGCATTTTTTTTTAAATAAATTTTTCAAAAATGGGGTCTTAACAAAATTTTTCAAAGATTTTTGAAAAATGTTTAATGTGAAAATTTTTAATAAAATTAAACTCTATAATTTTTAGAAAAAACCAATTAGCTTGTTTGTAAATTTGTTATTAAAAAAAACGGGTTTTTATATCTATAATTTTATACAATTTTCAATAAATTCTATATTAATGGAAATGGTTTTTTATATTTATTCTCTATAGATATTAATTTTCCTATATATTCTTTATTTAGAATATGGTGACAATTCAAAACGTAATCCAAAAGTAAGTTGATAAAGGGTGTCTTAGATTTAGCATGACCGAATATATCATTTTTATTTGATTTTATGTATTAAAAATCTTGTGACTTATATTTCATAGAAGAAAAAAATAAATAAAACTTGTTCTATTGTGTAAGCAAATAAGTTTAAATTTTGTATAGAAAATAAGTTTGGGGGTTATTTAATTTTTTCTTAGAGTTTAATATTTCAGTAGGGAGTTATTTTAATGGTACTGCCATTTAACGGGCTGTCATTAATATTTACATAATCTCTTATACAAATTGGAAAATTCAACAAAAGCTTATAAAACAAATTGTGTATGGAAATTTTGTTTAATAAACTTTTAAATTAAATATCAATAAGGGCCATGTTATTTATGTTAACTAAAACTACTTATACCAACCTTCATGCATATGAACCAATGTATCAACTAGATAAATAAAATCACATAAATAGTCTAAGAAATACCAGACTAGAGTCGCTCGTTGATTTATTTCCCAAAATACCGAACGTCCAACCACAAAAATGATATTGTATAAAACAGCTAAGGAAACAACAGCAAGCCACTGAAAATAAATGCAAAAACCAATAAATGATCTTTAGTATAACATTTCAGGGTTACTTAAAGAAGAAATCTAACACGTACCCGGTAATGCGATTGCAGTGTAGGATTAACCGATAAACGATTACAAAGAAGGCTTGAACCTCGTATTTCACAGGCCGGACCCGTATCGGCAGGATTTGTTGTGCTGCCATCATTAGCTGCAGGTGGGGTTTTACCAATTTTGTCGGTATTTGCGCTGTTGGAGAAGCGTTCGAGAAACCAATCGGGTGGCTTAGAACGATTACGTTTTGTTAAACGTTGACGCAGGGCATTTAAAGTGCGACGCAGTGTTGAAGGTTTTGTACGTTTTGTGGAATCCTTAAAGAAAAAGAAAAAATAATAAAATAAAACTTAATTATTGCTATTGACTTTAATTTTTTTTTTGTGTTTAATATGGAAATAATTAATGTTGCATGCATCTGGCAATAGGTTTTTTGTTGTTGTTGCCGTTTTTTGCTGCAAGTAAGTCCTTGAAAACATCTAAGACCTTGATGTATTAAATGTTTGCATTTTTCATTAATATTATTTTGTTTTTTTTTTGTTTTACTCTTCAGTAAAATATTGTTAAAATAAACACACCCACAAGAACTAAGGGAATACATATGTACAAGCATATAGTTATTATACTTTGCATAAATATTGACAATGTTTTAATATGAGTAAACCCAAGTAACAATTAACTGCTAAAAATTTAATGGCTTTAAAAAATACGTTCTAAATAAATTTTTAAGCACAAGTTATCTTTTAAATAAGCTGAAATCATTTAGACTTAAGGTGGATTCACTCATTGCGTCAAGCCAAAATTTTTGTCCAGACTATTTTTTTTATATTGAGTTTGAAGTCGCTCTTTTTGAGAGAAACAAATAGTTTTTTCCGAACAACTCTCAGTTTGAATTGGTTTAATTTTAATTTTTGTCCAGACAAAATTTAACTGAGTTGCTACTAGTTTAAATTTTTTCATACGAAGTTGAATTTAGTTGCCAAATCGGGTAGCCAAATATAAAATAAATTCAAATGTAATATGCCGTGTTTACGTATGTATGTATGAATTTCATTTGGTAGCTTTGATTTTCCGGAAAAGTTTTTTAAAATGAGTTAATCGTGCCGCAGAAAACTCTCAGTAAAAAAAATGTTCCGGACGCAATTTTGTCCGAAACAAGTGGGTGTTTTCATTCGTAAATGTTTTTAAAAGGAATAATAAGTAGCAGCTTGACAAAGCATTTTGCCACTTAATTGGTCAAATTAGGAATAATTTTTGGTATTAAGTCGGGACTTGTCTTGTTTTTTGACAGTCGACGATGTACAATGGAGATAAGAAAAAACTGGTGTTTCGATACTAAAAAAACTTTTCATGACTAAAGGAGAAGTGCTTTCAAAATTGAATTTGAAAAGTTCGATCGACATAGAAGTTTCTTGTCTTAGAACCGATTTGTACAAATTTAACTCTACATAG
>NDXZ01012753.1:0-10498 GCA_003055125.1 Paykullia maculata
TAGCTGATAGGCCCAAGCATGGACCACAACGTACTGCAAAATCGGCTGAAAACATTACTTCTGCTCAAGAAAGTGTTCAAAACAATCCATCAACCTCAATTCGACGCCGTGCTCAGGAGCTTGGTCTACAAAGAACAACTTTGGCCATAATTTTGCACAAGGATTTGCATTTGTTTCCATTTAAGATTCAGTTGACACAAGAGCTTTTTCCAGAAGACCATTTACGCCGCCGTAAATATGCCAATAGGATGTTACAGCTCGCCCATGACAACCCCAATTTTTATGAACATTTTCATTTGAATGGAATAGTCGGTTCTGGGCAATGAAAACCCCTCAAATTATTCATCAGTCACCTTTGCATCCATTAAAAGTGACAGTCTGCAATTTGGTCACGAGGAATCATTAGACGTTACTTGTTTGAAACTGAAAACGGCGTTACGGTAACTGTCAATGGAGAGCAATATCGTGATATGATTGAAAACTTTTTAACGCCACAACTGCATGCTTTGGGCTTGATTAACATGTGGTATAAACAAGACGGTGCCACATCGCATACAGCCAGGATTACATTATAAACAAACAAAGAAGTATAACTTGCTGGCGGACACCCTGTAGTTCTCTTTTAAACTATAAGAAGAAAAAAAATGAAGGACACATTTAAAAAATGTCATCTTATTATAAACCAAACAACAAAGTCGAAACAGATAGATTTTAACTAAATTACATAAAAAGCAAAAAAATAACGCAATAGAAAAGAGAATTAAACTAAAACCCCATCATAAAAATGTTGTAATTCAAATTCAGAGCATCAAATAAAACAAAGTTGTGGAAAACGACAACTTTAACATAAAAATAAAGGATAGAGTTAAAGAATTGTTATTACATAAAGAGTATTAAAGACGATAAAACTTGTCTATATATACACCACCCATACACATAACAACATACGTAAATATGTACATATTTATATGTTCAAATGTTTAAATGGCTTGAAACAAAAAAGATGATGAAAAAGGCAAGAAAGAACAAATTTAAAGACAATCATTTAAAGTTTCCTTTTTTTGATTTTGCCATCTTTTACTTTGTTAATAATGATTTACCATAATATACTCTTAGTACAAAATTATTAACAACAACAATAAAACTTTATTAAGTGGATACATATTTACACCAGCTATAAAAGTTTACAGAGTTTTTGTTAAAATGAGCCATAAAATTGTTTCAGGCAAGTATTTAATTAAGAACAATCTTAAAGTCAATTACTTATAACTTTTAAAATTTTTTTATTTGTAATTACCATAGTTCTTTGACCTTATTTTTTATGTTTAAATAATAACACTGGCCAACAAGATTTTGGAAGAAGAAGAATAAGAAGAGGAAGAGTGTTTACTCATTTTGAATTACCCAACCACCCTCATCCAAACACCATATTTATTTTGAATTAATCAGGTCTTGTTTTTTGTGTTACAGCTTCTTCCCTCAAAATTGAAGATCAACTGTTTTCAAGTTTCATTTTCACATTTAAAGGATTTTTTTGTATTTAAAGACTACGAACTTTTTTATTATTTTTTTTTTTTTGTTTTTTTGTTATCCAAGTTGCTTTTTTTTAAACAATGTCTAGAAAGTGTTAAAATGATTCCGACAAGTTTTGTTACTTTTGTAGAGACATTATTTTAAAAACGCAGCGAAGAAAGTGTTAAAATGATTCCGACAAGTTTTGTTACTTTTGTAGAGACATTATTTTTAAAACGCAGCGAAGAAATTTGACGTCATTAGGAACAAAGTAAGATGAACATTGGACAGCAAAAAATTTTAAAAATCCTTCATTAATGCAGCCTAATTTTTGCAGCATTTGCATATTATACTTGGGCTCATGAAAAACTTACTGAAAGCTATTGATGGAAATAGTGATGGCTTCTTGTATTTGAAAAAAAGTTCTAAATTTAGTAAAGCAAATATTTAAAAAAAAAAACATTTTTATTTATCATTAATATGCCCTTAAATCAGGCATATTAATGAAAAACTAAAAATTAAAAAAAAGCCAAGTGATTTAATACATTTAATTAGGAGTCTTTTATAAAAATGACTTTTAATTTTTTTGGAAATCATCGGTTAAGGGACCATAAAAATATTTTTGCGGAAATATTATTCATTTATTTGGCCGCTCAAAGAAGTCTTTAACCGCACTGTGCGTAGTCAGCAATACATTTTTACGATAGAAAGGCAAATGGAGTCCATGTATGCTGGCGAATTACTGTTGCACATCACAACAGACATCCTTGAAGCAAAATATAAGAGAAAATCATAAATCTCTATAATTATAAATATTTTGGTGCAACAAAATAACTTTACTTGTCAATAAAAATTGAGATTTTCTAAAAATTAAATTACCAAATAAACTATTCGTATTTGGAACATTCTAATTGTGTTTCTATTATTCTTTAATAGGACTAGAAAAAAATTTTTGTTGACTAGTGTAACTTATTATGGCCTCTTTTGTTGCTTTTCTATATAATTTTTGGTTTTAATACAACAACTAAAGGCGCTGGATACTAGCAAATCGTGTCTATTTTTTTAACAGAAATATTGATACATTTTGTTGTTATAAAAAGCGATTTATTAATTTTCCTGAATAAAAAAATGTTTAATCTACATATGTAAATGTATTTAATTATAATTATTTGAATTTTTATTAAATTTTTTAAAAATTTCCCCCGTTTATAAAATAATGTTGAAAAGTTCTCCTTACACGTCTTTACACGTCTTTACACGTCTTTACACGTCGCACATAACTTTTTTACGAAAAAAATATTTTTTTTAAAGGTTTACAAAAAATTTTTTTTTAATAAACATTTAATATATTTTAAAATTTAGTAGCGGTTTACTTTTGCTGCTGTTGTTGTATTTGCAAGCAAAATAAAAATCATTAATATTAGTTAACCTGATGGTTAAGTTTTCTAAAAGTCTTTTAATTTAAATATAAAAAAATAATATGAAGATTAAGTTTCTTTTTTTTTTTGTTTAAGTCTGACAGGAACTTACTTAGTGAATAGTAAAGATAAATTGTTTTATTGCCATAGAAATCCTTTTGGATAAAATAATCTTTACTTATACTTTTTGAGCTATAACTTCGAAGAATTAGAATAACAAATTCGAATCCTCATCATTACATGTCTTTTAAATATTTTTCTTTATTACCAGACACAAGAAGTTCATTTTCCACAAACCTAATTTAACCTGCATTAGTTTTTCCTTTCTTTCGTAAAAAAATTCATAAATAAATGTCCTGTAAAAACAAAAGTATAAAACGAAATTGTATTTTTAACGAAATATGTTATTTTTTTAGGAATGACAACCAACTTAAAAAAAAAAGGTTTAATTCATTTGATATTATTGTTTTTTGAATTTTCCTTTTCTAAAGTAACAAGTTTACCTTTTTTTCTAAACAAAAATTTATATTTTTCTTAAATTAACAACGTGTTTCTCTATAATGAACAATTATGTGTTAAGGACCTTCATATAAAGTAATGATAAATGGAACGATTAAAGAAGGCGTTTACATAAATGATAAGTCTATAAGGTTTTACTTATCTTCTACTTTCTTCTTAATTCCACTTGAATATTACTTTTTTTTTTTGCTCTTACCCTAATTAAACACCTACCAAAAAAGAGATTCAAAGAATTTTAATAAAAGCTTTTTTTACCTTAGTTTTTATGCTAAAACCAAAAAAAAAAAACAAACTAAATGTATATGACTTAATTCTAACATTTACTTATAAAAAATGTTTCAGAATTATTATGGGATGAGTTTCTTTTTTTCAATTTGGAAAATTGATCGGTGTTAATAATAATTGATTATTTACAATACTTTCAAACTAATGCGCTTGAAGAGGATAATAAAATATTTACTATCAACAATATATAGGTAAAAAAGTAAAAACACGCACACACATTTTATATTATTAACTACACTAAATGCAAAGGTATTGTTTGTTTCAAAACTCTTATGTTGAAAATATATAAAAATCGTCAAAATTCAAGAGCGTACGAAGAAATGTATTTAGTTAACATAATAAAGAGTTTTTCTCATAAACATTTAAATTAAATTAAAAATTTAAGCTTTTAAATAATGAGTTCTTCTTAAATAAAATACAACAAAAAAATATTTTCAATAATTATCTAAATGACTTAATCCCAAAGATAACTGTATGAATTATCAGGTCTATTAACAAACCTAGTACTTGCTACTCCTATCCATAAAAATTCTTCCTGAGATTTTGTTAAAAATTAAAAACTGTAAACCATGTGTAAAAAAAAAATTTTGACAGGTATAAGAAATTACATATGGATTGCAAAAGTGCCATATCCCTTTCCGTCCCTGCCTACACAAATGTGTAGGTAAATTAAAGGTTTTTTTGAAGAGGATTTTATATATTATTATCTTCGTTTTTCTCACTGCTTTAAATGTTTTAATATTATCTATTATCTCTTTTTTGTTTTGTAATAAATTTTTGTTCGGTTTTTTTTTTGTATCTATGTGTACTTGATGTGAACGCGTACAAGAAATGTGATCATGTTTCGCAGTGCAGGAGACAAAAAATTTAATTTCCGTTATTTTGTTAAAATTAAACTCAGTATATGAAGATTTTGTTATTATATTTTATTTTTTTAATACAAAACAAAAAGTTTATTTTTTTTTTTACTTTAAAAAAAATTTTATATTTTGACCGAGTAAAATCCCAAAATACATATATGCGTATGTCCTGTTTCTAAGGACATGAACTTTGAATGGACAAAAAAAATACATTTTTATGGTTATTTAGGACAAATTATCACATACTGAAAATTTTATTGAAATTCGCCAATTTTTAAAATGCTTGAGACGGAAAGGGATATCATATGAAAAATACATATTGTGTGCAACCACCTTAAGCACCTAAACCAATATCTCACAATCTTGTTAGACACAATGAAAAGTAGACGTTTTTTAGTTTTCAATAAAAATAATGCAAAAACTGTTTTGAATTTCTTACACTCACTGCTATGATAAACGATTCTGGGCATCATTAAATAACAGATGTGTTACTACCATTAAAGCAGGTTTTTTGAAAAATATTTAAAAAAGCGTCGGCGTTAGTATATTTATGATGATTAGCCAACTTAAAGTTATCCCAAAGTCTTTAATAACATTTTAATGGTCCGTTACAGAAAACAGCCTCTTAATAAAAACAAACAGCCGATGGTTAAGGTGAAAGCAAAATAATATTCCATTCCATATGCATTTTTATCATTTAAATACTGGTGGTTTCCGGTTCTTTTATTGCCAATGATAAACACGACTATCTTTTAATCGAAAAAACAAAACTAAACAACAAACAGGAATTTTATTAATAATAAAATGTATTCCCTCTATATGTTAACTTGATCAAAGATATTACATAACTGACTGACTCTATAAGTTAAATGAAATTTTTGTCATCACCAATTGCCACAAGAAAAATTTAATACGTTTTTCCGAAAGTAAAAGTTTAGTCGTTAACATTAACGTAATTGACATAAGAAACCTGAGAAAAATTTCCGGCTACAAGGAAGGTTCTAACCCCTGCTAAACGGTTTTAAAAATGAACCATTTTCTTTTGCCCTCTTGTCCACCCCCATTTTATATAAATTAGTTTTTTGAACAGCAAAATTGTTTAAATTGCTAGAAAATTCGGTTTGATATTATGGGTATTTAGGAGACCAGTTTTCTTTTTCCAAATAAAGTGATTATTCTGTCCTATTTCGAAGTAAGTATCAGCATGTAAATTTTATTTAGAGTATAATCAATATAATTTAAGTACATTTCTGTTTAATTGGGATTTAATGTATTTACTATGATAGATCTTCAAAAGGCCATAAAATTGGTACTAAATTTAACTAGTTTTAATTATATGAACTTTGTTATGGATATTTTATTTTAGAAAAAGGGCAACATTTTTTACAGTGAAGAAAAGAGCCTTCATTAAAATTTTCAACTGCAAGCCGCGGTTTTTTATTTATTTATTTTTTTTAAGACAAACGTAAATTCAAGTTGCTTTGCACTACTCAAAAATTTCGAAAAACTTTAATTTAAAATTAATCAAACTAAAAATAGTTTTATTATATATAATAGCGTTGAAATTTAGGTCATGTGCAAAATTTAAAAAACAACAATTTTTTTCATAAACACAACGTAGGAGCTTTAAAAAGGAACACTATTACATACATATATATGTGCGCTTTAAGCCTCAATAGGCTTAAAAACCTAAAAAAAAATATATATGAAGAAAACTAAAACAAAAATCAATTTAAAAAAACTTTTTACTGTTACTTTAAGGCTTTAAGATAAATTCATGTTTTTATCTACTGTAAAGTTTATTTAAATCCTCTTAATGGTGTTAGAAAAAAAAACACATCATTACACTATAGAAAATCGATTACTTTCCAGCTAAAAACCAACAAAATCTTTTATTGGCAATTTAAATTTTGTCTAGTTTTTTTTTTATTTGCAAACATTCTATGTTTTTGAAAGCAGAAAGTAATGTCTGTTATTTTTTTTACTAATTTTTATGTCAGACAGAATATAAAAATAAACATAAAATTAAGCCCTAAACGATGGAATTTTAAAATTATTTCTTTTGCTTTAAAATTTTTAAAGCAAAAATTTTGTCTTTAGTGTTACTTTTAATAAGCAACTCGTAAATTTTAACTTAAAAAGTAATATTTTATTTACACTGAAAACCTTAATTTGCCATTTTAATAGAAAATATGTTTATTTAATGCGATTTGGATTTTAGCTTTGTAAACTATGTTTACTAATGACTACTCGATACAAAACATAATACATTTTTTAGTTATTTAAATTAAAAGTAAAGAAAACGTAAAATATTGTTGTAAACTTAAATTGTTTGATAACAAATTATTAAAAAATTAGCTTCTTTTAGCTAATAATTGTAGCAAATAGAAAATTAAACATATATAAGGCGACAAACAATTGGTTTTTGACAACAATAGATTACAATTCTTAAAATGTTTGGAAAACCGTTAAAATTTTGAGGTTGGCATATAACAACGTACAACTTGCCAATTCTTTAGTCAGTTTTCCAATTTGAAATTTATTTAAATCAACTATTTTTTTAAATTTTTTGATGGTTGTTTAATAAAAATGTTTCTAAAAAATCTAGTTTTCGCATCTTAACGGTAAGACTAAACATTACTTTATTTCCGCAGCTAGTTCCTCAAACAAAAAATATAGGTCTAATAGTAAATTTAAAGTGCACTTTTATTATGTTGATTACCCTTAAAAAATTTGTTTGTCCTTAATATCATAAAAAACTGATAATAAGTATACTTTGAGCTAACAAGTATCGATAAACATGCCATGATAAGGTTTACGCATTTCATATACATACATATAAAATTCTTGGGTTACGATGTTTGTAAATGAACTCTTCTGAAACGGCTTGACCGATTTTAATTAATTTTTGTATGTGTTTTTTGTTAGGTATGAGAATCAACGGATTTTCTTGAAATTTGGCTGGCAGGTATAACATCTGGAAAGAACTATAGCCTATAACTTTTACTATTAAGGGCGTGAAATAGGGCAAGAGGGGTAAAAGCTCCCCCTCCCTTTATCTTATTATTCGATAATATTTTCAAGTCTTGAAGGAACTTAAGGCTATAAATTTTAACATTCAGGGCGTGAAATAAAGCAAAAAGGGTAAAAGCACCCCCTCCTATACCTTCCTCATTAATTAACCAATTAGTTATCTTGAAAATTTTATGTATTTTTTTTCGTAATTTTTTTCATTTGGCATCAAAAAATAACAATAATCATACATTTTCACAATTCTAACATCACTCTCTCATATTTAGATTCCACCCCCACACACTTACAATACATTCGTTATTTTTTAATTAAAACCTGAAATATTCACTATATATAAGTTGTATGGCAAAACAACGTTTGCCGGGTCATTCTTATAATATTATAAAAAAATATGGCAACTTAATTTATAAAAAAAATAATTATATTTTTATAAATAAAAAATCAGGATACAAAAAATTAAGACTTTGTATTATAAAAATGAGCTAAAAGATATTAAAAAACAAACCGTTCGTCCTTAAAGTACAATGATGCCAACTCTATCATATAATCTTGTTCAAATCTACTATTTTATGAGAAAAAAAAACTTTCAACTTTTGGCCCCTTAATAAAATCTGAACATTTAAAATTTTTTTTTTTTAAGTTTAATGTTTCCACGTAGTAAATTTATGGCATTATAAACGCAGACAAATATATAGTTTTTCGAGGATAAACATCCTGCTTTTATTCTGTGATTGTAGCAGAGTGCAGATAATTTTTTTTTTTTTTTTGGTTATTGCAGCTGTTATCAAAAAAGTTTTTGTCTAAAATACCCGAAAAGTGTGGGTGGTACCTTCCTATTTTTTTAAGTTAGTAAATAATTTGAAAAATACTAGTTATTTAAATCATATTTTACACCTCTATTGTTAAACTATACAGTTAAAGAATTACAAGTACATATGTGGGAAATTAAAATTAAATACTTATAAAACAAAGTCAAAAACAATGACTTTGAAAATTGCTAATTTGTAAATAGCAGTGGTATGAAATTGCTTTTAGTGACATCGCTGTGCCAAAAAACAGGCTGTGCCAAATCTCACTACGTGTAGGTATGTAATAGGAAGTGTATGTATGTATGAACATTAGGGTGACAGCCATTTTTTTTTATTTATTTAATTTCAAAGAGTGCCGGCCAGAATATTGTGACACTAAGTCTAAAACTTCAGTGCTGAAATTTTAAGCCAAATCGGATAACGTTTAATGGGCGCACATCAAGGTCAGAGGTCATATATTTGCAAATTTTGCTACTTATAAGAAATAAATATTTGAAATTCGTCAACTTTCTACATTATTTTACAAAAAAATGTCAATTTAGTTATTTTAATAAAAAAAAAATACATTTAAACATTTTTTGGAAATCAACCCTAGTATCTCCTTAGGGTCAAAATGACCCACAAACTTTATTATTTCTTGTCGGTCATTTTGACCCAAAAGAGATACTAAGGTTAATTTCTAATAATTTTTTAAATGTTCTTTTTATTAAAATAATTTTATGTACATTTTTTGTGAAATGATGTAGAAAGTTAACGAATTTCAAATATTTATTTTATATAAATATTAAAACTGCCATATGTCTGACATTTTTGGGCCATTTTGACCCAAAGGAGCTAGTAAGGTTAATTTCCAACAAAAAATTTTAATGGACTTTTTATTAAAATAGTTTTATCTAAATTTTTTGTAAAATAATGTAAAAAGGTAAAAAGTTTTAAAAATTAATTTTATATAAATTGCAAAATATGCATGTATCTGACCTTTGACCTTGATGCGCGCTCATGGGAGTAATAATATAAATGAAAAGTAAAAAATAGTTGTTGAAGTAAATTTCGTTCCCACTCATTAGGTGGTAGGAAATATACATATGTATAGGCGACAGACAGTCACCATACCCTATTTCCTAATAAACTGTGAGTTAAATAGATGATATTTACATCCAACACTAACCACCGATCAAAGAGTGCTGATGATGAAAACCGTAGCTGGTTTCGAAAATGCATTCCACTCGGCTAGTGTCGGTAAAATTTCACAAATAAAAAAAAATTTAATTTTTTTGAAAATTTAAAAATGAACTTGAGCCAGAACAAACCTAAAATTAATTGTCTTAAAACAAATAAGTTGGTGATAAAAAAAATATTAAAAAAAACATTAAAAAAATTTCTAAGTTTTTAATTATTTATAAAAACATTTTAATTAATTCGTTTTTTTGGGAAAAATGTTTTGAATAAAATATCTATTAAAACCCGTAATGGAAAATCAAAATCTATATAAGTATGTTGGTATGTCTTTGAAAATACTTGGTAGGTGTTGGCCAAAAACTGAATCAACTCGTAACACTGTACAGTTAAAGTCCAACCTCTCTGTTAACAAAATTCCTTACACGAGTTGTTTTGTTTAATTTGTTTTGTATTTATTTACCATATGATGAGTATGATTTGCATTTTTTTATTTAATTTTTTGTTTGAATAACGGCATATAAAAGTTAAAAAAAGAGGAAGAGAAATGCCTATGAAAACTGGTTTAGAATTTGGTCAATTTTTTTTAACTGCAATCTGTGTTTTTTTTTACGAAGAAAAACATATAAATTCTGTTTTAATGGCTTAACACTTAAAGTACCAACAAACAAAAAGCAAAGATAACAAAATGCTTTGTGTTGTAGGTGAAAAGGCGTGGTGTTAGGGAGGAAATGTTACAAAAATAAGAAAACCAAGAAGTAACAGCTAACAAAATCAATATATTCAATATTACATAACAGTGTCATTAGGATAGATTTTTTTATTAAGTTATTCATTAACCACTTAAATGGCTTTGAGTTGTCCAAGTAATTGTAATTGTCCAATA
>NDXZ01012773.1:0-13461 GCA_003055125.1 Paykullia maculata
TATGACCGGTCAAATGACCGTCACTGTTCTTGTAGGGATATTTAAGAAACAAGTTATTCTTTTGCGGAATCATATTTTTTTCTTCTGAGAATTTTGTTTTTTTAGATTCGATGTTTATTCCCTAGATTTTCTTTAGCATCTGCAATATAAAAAACCTGTCTAGAATAAATATGGAAATGCTTTTTTTAGGCCAGCATTCTTAACTACAGAAAGATTTTATTTGTGAAATTTTAGCGTTTATTTTTAAGTTGTTTTTATACCTCTTCATAGCATTTTTGGGTTAATTTTTTTTAGTAATTATATCTTGCATTTAAATCTTAAATTTCTTTCTAATTTAGCAGCAGTTCTAAAACGATCTAAGAATATATTTTTCCCACTGCCTGACATCCCTTAAGTAGTAAACAAACTCTATTTATTTTTTTGACGTGAGAAAAAGTGATTTCGGGCATGAAATACGTGTTTTCTTAGAAATCGTTCTTATTGAAATTTCAATAACATGTTTTTAAATTTTCATCTACAAAGGATTTTCAATGAAATTCCCCATTAACCTCTTTTTTTGCTTACATTTGCAAATATTTTTAAAACTACATGCATGTACTTAGATTACATGGCATTAAGTGTAATAAAGCATTCTGACTTTGAAGCTTAAAACAAATTTGTTTTAATAAAACTCAATTTTATATGCTTTTTAAAAACATGCAAATATTTGCAAAAATTTAATGATACTCGCATTTTAAAACGTGATGATAAATTCATTTATCATATTTTTCTGTGTTTTATTTTGTCCTCTTTTTGTTCATTTGTTTTTTTTTTATTTTGCCCCCGTTTATACTTTAGTTTTACTTTTCATTGAAATGCTAGAGCATTTCCGTTTTGTTTCCATCTTGATTTATGTCTTTGCTTGTTTTTCTTAAGTCGCAATAAAAACACAACGAAGTCAGAATGTAGTCTTTATATCAGTAGAGATTATACCAGTACATCATTCATAAAAACAACAGAAGCATATTAATTTCTTCGTCTTCCATCTTATATGCGCAATTTTGAACGTACGTTAGGTTTCCTTTGCTTTTCCCTATGGTTTGCTATATATATTTTTAAAGACGAAAAACTACAATTGCATTCATAATTCTCTGTATTATTTTATTTTTTTTTTACAGAGTTTATCCCTCTGACAGAAGTTGAGCTGGGGAAAAAGCGGAAAAAAGGTAAGAGAAATTTAACTTAAGGAAATTGATAAAAACTTTAAGAAGAAAATGTATCAGGTTAGTTTTAAAATTAGGCTGATTTGAAATTTAATCCTCGAGAGATCGTATGACGGTCGAATATTAGCATTGCCGCTCTTAGAGAAGGACTTTTAATGTCAGTACTTTTAAGGGTAAGCGCTACAGCTAAGAAATTTCTTAGCATTGCATATTGTAAAATTAAAATTGCAAAAAAAGAAACTAGACAAGTCAATGTGCTAAGTAATAAAAATATAGACAAATATTGCACCCATTTGTTGGTGTAAACAAAATTTTTAGGATACTGCAATGGCAACTTGACCAAAACCAAATGTGACGAAATATAAATGAGCGTTCAAAAGGGTGAAAATAACAGCGATAAGAGAGAAATAATATCTGGCAAAAAAATTATGCTTCTCTTACTAGAAGCATTTAATTCAATCCAATCCAGTTTAATCAGCGAACAAAGGGCGTTGCATATTGCCATTTCCTTTGAGCTTTTGGCCTAGTTACACCTATTATATTCGCCTTGGTACTTTAGTGACTAATTTGTCCGCGTAACTAAAATCCGAAAACCTAAAGCTTTTAATTTTTCCAGTAACCACATAATGTTAAAAATTATAACCCCCAAAATGGAAAGTATTTTTGGTTGAAATGATAACTTATCAAGAAAATGTCGGTACAAAACGTATAAACCAATTAGTCTTTTCGCCATTATCTTCAAATCATATGCAAGGCTTCTTAGTCTGTTTGTAAATCAAATCAATTCTATCTTTATTTATACAATTTATTTTATTGTTAAATAAAACAACACCAACAAAATATACAGCCCGAACTACTATTGTGTGTTCGTTTTACTTTTGATATGTTCACGGGCTCTAATAGACATACTTTAACATTTGATGTTGGCACTAATGAATGCCCAGTTAGGAGAATTGTGCAAACAACACCCCAACGTTCAACTGTCAAATATATTGGTGTTAAACTTGACATTGACCCACATAGACACAAATGTGACACAAATGAAATTGATAAGAATGGAAACTAATTGACTTATAGAAAAAAACTCATGACTCAACTTATATTGTATTAAAAATTCTACTTTTTAACTATTTTGGTGCTGTGGCATTCAACTTAGAAGTTGAAGAGTCCGAAGGAGACATAGTAAAAATTAAGCGGATTAGCTAAAAGATGATACACATGGACATCTTGTTTAGCACAAACAAATTACCAATTCTTTGGAATATTTCTTAATTTATTAAAGATTTTGATACAATTACAGTATCGAATTTTATGTGAGCAATGATTTTACAAGAAAATTTAAACGTATTTTCGTCCAGTCTTTAGCTAGTTTCAGGTTTTGCTTTTTTTAATCTTAAATTAACATTAGTTTTTTTATTTCAAAAAATATTTAACGAATTGCCTGCAGAAAGTAATTTTTTTAAGAACTCTATTCGTACAAACTCGCATAGTGCACTCATGGCCATGTTTTAAACGAATAGATGTCTTTTATTTTAATAGCGTTGTTTCGTTTTATAAAAATTGCATTTGCATAAAAAATAGTACAAAATATTTTCATGCAAATAGATATAAATATATATGTGTTGCAAGTGAAACTATGTACATACATACATATAAAGTGCCTCATGTAGACTGTGTAGTCAAGTATGACTTCAGTGCCATATCTACACTATTATTTATATTTATATTTGCATTTTCCTGTTTTTCTCAAAGTGACAATTTTTTATCTTTCATTTTTTTGTTGCTGTTGGCTGGTTGTTTCGTCCATTTTATTTGCTTTTATCCCATAATTGGATCATACGATGTGATAAAAAATATGAAGATGATGTTAAATAACTTTTATGCGTTAAGTGGGAAATTAAGATTGTTGTTCATAAATGAGAATAATATACTTTATTGCACAATTCTAATGTGCATAAAATACAAATAATAATAAAAAATATTTCACATTTGCATTTAGAGTGTTTAAGTTTTTGGTTCTTAAAAGACAGACAAATAACATTCATATAGTTTAGTGTATAATAAAAATTCTCCTTCGAATAATAAAGCAAGAAAACGCAACACCTTTATTAATTTTCTACATGATTTATAGATTTCAATTTTCAAAGAATTTTAAAAGGATTGCAATAATTCGTTATCTCAACATTAAAAAATACTATTTTAAATTATTTAATAAAAACTAAATAAACTACATACATACATTTTTTGAAAACAATTAAAAACTCTACAATAATAATTGCCATAAATTTACTACAACACACGCACACACATAAAAAGCAATAGTTTAACAAAAGTAATATGTAAACATTAAATAAACTTGTGTATATATATTTATTAAAATAAAACTTTTTTTCTTCAAAAAAAGAAAATCGCAGTAAAGATTGTGTTAAACTATTCGGACAAACTTTCCTTTTGTTTACATACATACATATGTGTTGTGTATTTAATAAAACTTTTCAAAAAGGAAAACTTTTGTCTTGCTGTAAAAACTTTATATGTCGAACCCAATACGAAATAAAACAAATTTCTTTAAGAAAAAGGTCAACTGCAATCTTAAGATCAAAATGATACAAAGCAAAAGTAATTAAGTCAGAAGAAGATGCATTTTTGAGGAAAGAGAGAGAGAGAGAGAGAGAGAGAGAGAGAGAGAGAGGAACAGAAAGAGAAAATTTAAATACAGCTATGAAGAAGTGCCACTTTGGCTAACAGTTTTTAGTCTTTTGAATTTTGATTTAGCTTACTGCTTGTTTTACTAAATTATTTAATTTTTGATCAAAAGTAATATTAAAATAATAAATAAAATATACTTACAAGCTCAACTTTTAAGTTTAGTGATTTCTTTTTAGTTATATTTACTAATAAATTTAACTTAATCAGAAGTTATTGCATCACTTATAGCTCTTTAATTTACTTGTTTATTATGTCTGCTGAAGGCATCTCTCAGTATAGATTTTTCTGGCTGCGTTAAGTGTACACTTAGTTGCTTTCTTTGCTAGTAAAAGTGATTAATTTTTCCACAATATACTGCAAATGTTCTTTGGCAGCATTCTCTAAATTTGATTGGTTCTTCAGCAATTTTATGGTAGATTGAGGTGGGTTTTATAGTTACTTTTGTATTTTTTAAGTCCATTTTTAAGCCAAATTTTGCAAAAGACGATATAATCTATCTGATGTTTTCGTTTGATCTAATGTTCTATTCTTACAAAGTTAATAAATCAACAAGAGGATCAATAACAAAACAACCAAATTTTTTTCAAAACATCAATTGTTTTGTTAATTAACTTAAATGCAATAAAATGATTTAGTTTATTTAGAACACAATGGTGTTGTTACACAGAAATGCATATATATTATTTAAGCTTTTACATTATTCTCTCTCTTATAAAGGGATCTTGATTATCGGTGATTCGATTACCCGGCAACATCAATTTTCAGAAAAATATTAAAATATTTTTGTATCGATTAACCGTAATAACCTCTATTATTCGGGATTATAAACAAAAAACAAAAAATAAAATTCCCTCATTTTCTACCGCTAAGTCGGAAGCATTGCTAATAATCAAGGTCCCACTGTATACCATATAATATATAAGAAAAAATAATATCATATATGTAGGTAGGTTGATAAACGGAGCCTCGAACGGGTCTCATGTCCCTTAGGATATACACTTAAGCCTGCGGTTGTGAACTTCATGGGGTGAAAAAAAGGGGAAAAGAAAGAGAAAGGACAAAAATATAGAGAAGCAAAAAAAAAAGATCGGGAAAAAATTGCACTGCTCAAAGAAATTCGGTCATCAGAACAAATTTTCTCAGCGCTTCCCATCCTACACCTGAGCCACGTCCGGTATAGTATCCGACGAATAACACTGGGCCCTTGCATATGCAAAAGCAGGGCAGTGGCATAAGAATTGTTCCATCGTTTCGATGTCCTCCCAGCATGCCCTGCAGTCGCTATTCTCCACCACTTTTATCCGGTGAAGATGTACTCGTGATTTGGAGTGTCCCGTTAGTACACACCAGAGCTTAGTTCTGGTTTCCTCAAATTCAGGATTTCGTCGTAGTCCGCAATCCTCGTTTTCCTGGTAACAAGACAGAGTTTGGTTTTATCTGGGTTTAGGCTCAATTCTTTCGGTTGAGCCTAGTTTGTGCTATATTCAGAGCAGAAGAGTCTGCTCTTCTACATAGCTGGTTTGGATCTGTTCCCCTTAGGAGAATCATCACATCGTCTGCGTAACAGACTGTTTCAAATCCCTCGTCAGTCAACGTCCTTAATAGACTGTGTATTGTTGTGACCTATAATAAGGGGGAGAGGATACCCCCCTGTGGGGTTCCACATTGTACCTTGCCCTGCAGTCGCTATTCTCCACCACTTTCATCTGGTGAAGATGTGCTTGTAAGTTGGAGTGTCCCGTTAGTACACCCATAAACCTACTTAGTTCTGGTTTCCTTAAATTCAGGATTTCCCTTGCTTTAAGTTATTCGCAAAGTCATGTTTTTTCTCTCTCTCTCTTTCTTATAGTTGTGTTTAAAAAACAATTTATAAGAATAAGTTATTTCCAAAAATAATAAATAAATAAACCATTTGTGCAATTATTAGGGTCCCATTCATCATGTTGTTTTCTTTGCTTTTATAAAACCACGTGAAAATAAAAAATAAAAATTTAAAAAGCTTTGGTCAACTTAGTCCGATCATATTGCTTGTTTATAAAACACAGCAACCCAAAACATTAAAAAAAAATTATTAAAAATTTTCTGAAAACTGAAAATAAATTTTTTCAATTTAACAAAGATGAAAAACATTTTTAAATAAGGTGTTTGTAAAATATTTTCTAAAAATAAAAATTGTTATAAAATTTACCTTAAAGTCTCTGTAGGAAAATTTTTCTCAAATACTTTGAATAAGGGAGAAACTGTTGAGTTTTTGCTTATAAAAAAGAAAAGAGCTTTCTATATACATAGATAATTTGTTGAACATTTTCTTTCAAACAAAAATATATGTATAAATTAAATCTCGAAATTGTTTCATAAATAGAAAAAAATATATTTTTATAATAGAAAAACTGTCATGGCGACTTTTACATTAAACTCAACTGTAAATGTTGCCAACAATTAACAGCAAACGCCCACACAAATAGCTGTGGTTGCACTTAATTTACAGTGTTTAAAGTTGAATAATAAATTTGCAGAAAAACTAAAGTTATTAAGTTTCGTTCTAATAAATTTTATTTCAAAGAAAACTAATACAATTATTATTATATTTTTGTTACAAAATTGTTATTCTAATTCTAAAGAAAATTAAAAAAAGATGAGACAACAACAGTGAACAACTTTACCGTGAAGGTTGTTCCATTTATTTTTTGTAGCTGTTGGAAAGTGAGTTGTTATTTTGTTTTGTAATTTATGTTCTTTATGGCAATTTAGTCTTTTGCTATTTTCCAAAAACTATCACGTTCTTCAACAAGAAATACTTTTGAAAAATTTAACAAAATGAAAACAAAAACAATTAAAAACTGTAACAGCCCAAACAAACAGAGATAATATTTATAACCAACTATAATAGCAACAACAACCCAAATCATTAAGGGAAAAACTATCTAACTAACGAACTGAGAAAATAACTTTTTTCCTTTTTGTTTGTTGTTGCAGTCATTGTTGTTTCTATTATTGTTTCTGGCAAAAGAAAAAGAAGCACAAATTTTTCGACAGCAATTTAAACAATTGTTTAAGTTTGCATTGTAGCACCATTGCATGTTGTTGTTGTTGCTGCTATTATCAGTATTGCTGCTGTCCATGCACCAAAATATTAATTCAAAAACATGGACAGACACTACAACGAAATATAGATACAAATATTTAAGTTAAATGATTTGATTGTTTTGAAGGGGAATTTTTACAAGAACACACAAACACAAACATTTTAAAAAAATTCTTATTTTTTGTATAAAATTTTATATTTTTTGCGAATACGTATTAAGCAGATGTTTTTGTTTTGCATATTTACACCATATTAATTTCATTTAAAATATTTAAGAATATTAAACAAATGATTTCATATAAAGATACGAGGGTTGACAAGAAAATTATTCAACAGTATTTAAGCGTGATTGCAAGACCATAAATTTTAAAATATTTAAAATTTTACAAAAATATACGCGAAATTTAAAAAAACTATGCCAAATTCGAATTAACTGTCATTTAAAAACAAAAAATAGTTTTCTTATTCGAAAAAAATTATTTTGGATAAAAATAGGTAGCGTTACGTCCCTAATATAATGCAAATACATATCAATATATATATATTTTTTTTTAGGGAACTATTAATTCCATCATCTGCATGTTAGTTTCCTGTTTTGAGTAAAAATGTATATTTGACCAAATTGCATGCTTTTGAATTTTAAAATATATTTAGGAAGTTGCTAGTCCAGTCGACTTTAAGGGTGAAACCTCCTTTAGAAATTTAATGTGTTGTATGAAACATTTAGGAAAAAAGAACTATGTACATATATTAAATTTCCTAAGCTTCTATAAAACTACTCTTTTACATAAATAAATAAAAACAAGAAAATTATTTAACAAAAATATACTTTTAAAATGAAATAGATTTATTACTGAATGACTTACCTATCTATAAGGATTCAGAATATATGTACTTTATGGGGTCGCAAATAAATATTGTAGAAATTACAAACGGAATAACAAACTTATATATACCATTGTCACCTCTGGTGAAGGGTAGAAATCGAATTTTATTCATAATACTTTCAACCGTTTATCCACAGAGTGCTTTTAAACTTTGCTTTTTTAAATGGCTTAAGTTAAAATGTTGAACCTAAAGTAAAGTTATGTACATGTTGGTATTTCAGTTGTCAAACGGTGCCGAGAATTGTTTAGTTTTGCGTATTTTTTGTTTTGGCGTCTGTTGAAACTTGAATAATAAAAAAAGGGATATTTCCGTTGCACACATTTTCTTTCGTTTATTTATTTTCGGTTTGGTTTAAATGCATCACTAACTTGCAAAAGCTATGTGCTCTATATGATGATAATTGACTAAAGAAACAAAGGTGCCAAAATTGGTTTGATAAATTACGTTCTAAAGGTTTTTCAATCAAATATAAACAACATTTTGGTTCCTCAATTAAGGTGAATAAAAGTCAAAGTCAAAGCAATAATTGCTTTGGAACGTCAAAGGAAAGCACATGAGATTGCAGGGCTGTTGAATATTGAATATAGATACTAACAGATGCACTTGGTTAAGTTTTTTAACAACCAAAAGTTTTGCATACGTTATATTATGATTGTGTCTAAAAGATGTGCGAAACTTAAAAAAAAAATTATTTTTATTACGTTTCATAAACGGGTTTGTCTTTATTGGAAAAAAAATATATAAAAACGAATTTATTTAGTTACCAATACAATGAAAAAAAACTTCTTTAAATAATAATTATATATACTGCACCAGTTAAAATTTGCAAAAAGAGTGAATATTGGGAAAAAGCTTTTAATTTTGTAGCTGTTTCTAATTAACATGAAAATTTCTTTTATTTTCAAAGGGGAGTGTTTTACGAGCGATTTACGTGTCGTTAAAGAAACAGAACTTACTTTTAATGACAAAATATGTATTTTATTAGGTAAAAACAAATTTTTGACTTCTTGATTTTATAAGACAGTCTTTTTCATGCAGAAATTGCGATGATTTGTTTACAAAGTTTTCTCCTAAGCTGAATTCACCCATTGTATCTTAACAAAAATTTTGTCCGGAAAATTTTTTTTATATTGAGTTTCAAAAAGAGAGACGTCAAACTCAATATAAAAAAAAATTTGTTCGTACAAATTTGTTGTTCAGACACAATGAGTGAATCCAGCTTTAGAATATCTAAGCATTTGCAATAATTTTTTTTTAAAAATTTTTGTTTTTGTACCCCTGTATGTATACGTGATATACATACAAACAAAACGTACGTTTTTACGTATACGTACGGTGACCATTAGTATTATTGTTTTAATTGTTTCATATACAGAAAAACAAATACAGATTCATTTAACTACACTGATTTCTTACAAAAACAAAAATATGTTGTACAAATAACACAAAAAAAAAGAGACTAACAAAAACTAAACTAAAATTATTAACATAAAAAATATATGCATTTATACATATTTTCATATTAAAAAAAAAACACAACAGACTTTAATATTTTGAGATGAATAAATTTTCAGTTTGTTTTGAATATTTAGATTATAGTTTTATTCTCTAACTTTAATGGCCTTAGTGGTCTCCATTTTTATTTGGGTTTGGATTGGAATATGTTCACTTCTTTAAAATATATTAAAAATAGCTGAGAACCCCGGCTTCACACGAAAGTTATTTACTAATGCGATCACATACATGGACCATACATTTACCATACTAAGATTTTGAAAAATTCGATTTTTAAGTATAAAGGTCGGTTTTTATTATATTTTAATAATACACAGCACCTAAAAGGTTTAAAAAAGTAAAAGTGCTTCAGCAAATTGCTACAATACGTCAGAGTTTCTGTGTATATGGAATAACACAGAATTGAAAAAATAAATTCATGAAATTCGGACTGCCACAATAAATAGTTCAACTATTTATTTTTTTTAAACACGTATATGTTTAAAAAAAAATGTTTGTAAAATTAATCACGCGTTATATAGGAATTTATTTTTTTTTTGGCGAAAATTGCTGTTTTGTTTAAACAACAATATTTTCATATAAAAAACTCCCAAATTGTAAAACTCACTCACCAGAAATTAAGAAAATTAAGGGGAACTACACAAAAAAATTTTTGAAAGCACAATATATCTACGTACGTTAATATGTATGTTAATAAATATACTTTAGATATCACGGATAAAAATAAACACAGTTTTAAAAAAGCAACATCCAGAATCCATATCTTTTGATATTTAGTAGCCATATATAGGAAAAATGAGAAGCGAATAGGAGGCAATTTTTATATAATATTTAAATAAAGTAATCTTTTTATCGAATTCATTCATAAATTCCAAGATTTCCGACTTTCAAATATTTCTATTTATGTATTTTATTTTTATAAACGGTGCCCTACCACCTGCTTTAGGCAATTTTTGCTTGAATAAGGTAAGTTTTGTTATAGTTAATGGTATAAAGGTTTGATAAAAAAGATATAGCAGATCTTAATACTTTTAAAGTAATTTATTTGAGTTGTAGAGTAGGTGCCACGCTCCTTTATATAGTTTTTTCGGTTTTTGCATAAATAATCCTACATATGTATATCAAAGACAGTTAATCGTACAAAATTTTGAGGCTTTTGAGGTAACAGTTCTTAAGATATGCCATATAGATTACATATTTTATCTGCTGGACGATAGATTTAACAGTTCACTTTACATATCATAGAATGTGTTTCAAATGTGTTGAAGGTGCCACGCCCCTTATTTTTTTCATACAAACCGTTACCTAAGAATTACAAACCAAACAAAAAAAATTTCAGGCAAATCGATCCAGCCGTTCTCAAGTGATGCGGTTACCTACATGAACCATTTCATTTTTATATATATAGATTTTTACCTAACGCTTTTCTGCAGACTTATTTTTCTGGTTCCTTTTTTAATTTTTCTAAAGATGTGTTATTTTTACCAAAAGCTAGATTACGTTATTATTCAGTATCAACGTGTTCAATTAATTTTTTTCTATAATAATAGTTTAACTAGGTTCAACATATTCCCATGTGGGAACATCTCGCAAAACAACCCATTTTAAATTTCAACTTATTGATAGACTGCATCAGTAGATTTAAAAAAGGTTTTAGCGTCGCTACAATAAATATAACAAAACAAAAACCACATTAAATTTGTTGTTGCAAAAATACCTTAACAATGTCAAAATTATTGCTGCCAACTGTTTTGCTAAACAAAATAAAACAACAACAATTTTCTTCTTTTAATTGTTCACACAAAAATCAATATTTTGCAAATTTTGAACAACCAACAGACAGGTTATAATATTTATGTGTAGGGCAAGCCTTCCGGGTCATTTAAAAAAAGATTTACTAATTGGCCCAAAATCCGCAGAAATATGGGCGAAAAAACTATATGACTTCAACTAGCTTTCGGGCATCCTTACAAAAAATAAGTTAATATGTTTAACAAAATACTATTTTGATTTATAAAAATATACAAGTAATGAAGTCGAATGAAAATACAGAAAATTTTAAGGGTTTTGACATAAGAATAATTTATACAGAACAGAGCTCTCAAATACAGTGCTGTTCTGTATAATACAGAACGGATGTTCACCGTACGTATACATAATCTATATAACTAAAAAAGTAACGTTACTGACTGATTGACAGATTCATCATCGCACAACGGATAGAACTAGAGACTTGAAACTTGGACTGTGGGTTACTATTCCGTTATAAAGATCCACTAAGAAGGACTTTTTTAAAATTCAAATGTTTAGAGGGTAAAGGAAAAAATCAGTAGCCTTATAACAAATTAAACTTAACAAGATACAATAAAAAGCGGATAGGCGTCTGTTACTTTTATCAAATTCGCGGGCCTAGGGGATACAAAGAATAAAACTTATATTTTATAACTTTTTTTGGGCCCCTTGTAACTACTGTACCAATAAGCGTAGAAATATAATTTAAACTGCGTCTATCACTCATTTAAAAAAATAAAAATGCGTTTTTGATACAGTTTGAAAATGAATTTTTTTGGAAATTAAAATAAAATGAACTTTAATAGAATCAATTTTAAGGTCTACTTAAGCTCCTACAACTATACAGACATCAATCTGAGAAATAATATTGACATTAAAATTGGGATTCAAAAAAAGTACCAAAATTGAGCAAAACCGAGAAAATGCGTTTGAGAGTAAATAACTGGTCAAATTTGGGTAAAATTTGAACACGGGTTCCTTTAGATACAAAAAACAAGATGATGTAGTACGAAGGGCGAAATTTTAGGTAAACGGAGGGTGAAAAAGTACTTTTTTATTTTAAGGGTACTTTTTTAAATTTTTTGAGTTCATAAGTGTAGAAATGTAAAATTAGGGCCTGTTGATCTTCAATGAGGTAGAAAGTTAGATAGTGGGGCGAAGCTTAGAAATGTGAAACTAAACCTTATTAATCCTGAATGAGATAGAAAATCATACAGAGGGACAAAAAATTACTTAAACAAATCTTAGGTTAATGTTCTTTCTAGAAATGTATAATGAGGGACTACTATTCCAGATTGAGTACGTAATGATATTGGGGGACAAAATGAAAGCTTTTGAATCAAATAATACCAAACTATGCCTAAACATATTTTTTATAATTTCTGCAAGTTGAATAATCCAAAAAAAATAAAATTGTCAGTTTAATATGTATGTCTGTTACCAAAAATACAAAATAGCTAAACAGAATTTGAATATCAGGTAAATATTGAAAAATGCGCTAACGAAGTAGCGGGTTTAAAGCCAGTATACAATAAAAACGTACAGAAGTACATGTAAAAATATATGAATATATACAGAATATTTAGTCCCATATTCATAAAAATATTTTCGGTTTATTTAACGAAAATTTCATACAATATTTACAAATAATTTATTTTAAAAACATTGTTAATTTATCAATATTTAGCCACGTCACGTTCCACGTTTTATTTCTATCATATATGTAGGACAACAGATAATCTAAGCATGACATTGGTATTGCATACTTTTTCCCGTATTTGGGGCAGTTAGTATGGAATGCCCCATATGTATGTATAAATAATATAATCTAGTTTTCAGTTCTTTGATTGGGTTCTTCACTCGCCATTTTTATTTAAGAAAATGTAAAATAAGTTAAACAAATTTTAATTAGGTTTTTAAGGCTGAATATAATGAGTTTTTGGTTTAACGACATTGAAATAAAAAAAAAAAAATTGATGCCAAAATGGCCAAATTCTACCAACGGCAGCCAGACAAACTTAAAGAGCAGCACATTATAAGCCTGCAATGACTGAAATAGCAACAAAATATATTAAAAATATATACAAAAAATTGCAGTAGCAATAACTACTACAGAAAACACAATAAAGCAATTGCAATTTTTAACGAAAGCAACAACACTATTTAACAACTACAAAAAAACAAAACAGCAATAAAAATGGTAAAAGCCATTTAGTGTATATGTACATACATACAGACATACATACATATACTTTTGGCTTTAGTGTCGAT